>APFE031666844.1:0-16166 GCA_000404065.3 Pinus taeda
TTAAGATTCATGGAAGCTAGACAAAAAGATGTTAGTAATAGTTTATCAAGAATGAATATGGAGAGAGCAAAACTTGTAATTCAAAACATATCTCTTGTTTCTTAATAAACCTTTTAATTCCAATGCTTTGTCTTGTGAAGCCTTCTTCCATGTTCCTTGAGTATTCAACAAGTCTTTTCTAGACAAAAATATGACTACATGTGATTAGTATTTAATATAAACAAACTTAGATAAGTAAGGGAAACCAAATATAAAAGACAATACAAGGAGTAAGATACTTATATTTGGAAGTTGTTAAGGGCTCCTTTCAAGCTTGAGGGATGCTAGGGATAGAGTCCCTAAGAGTTCCTAGCAAATAGGTTTTTGACTTCGGGTCCTTCCATCATGTCCTTGTTTGGTGAAACTTCTTTGGCAAAGTTTGCTTGATCCCTGTCCCTTCTTTCTTGGCCCTTTAGACTTCTTGATTTCTTTGTAGACTTCTTCACTTTTCATTTTACTAGATCCAAGACTTTTCGAGGATGAGATCTATCTTCTTCTTCCAAGCATTGTAATTGAATGATTCTTCTAATTTGTTCTCTTCCTTTATTGTCCTTGAAGATAGTAAGCTTCTTTCCTTATAAGGTCTCCTTACGTGATTCTTTAATCAACTTCTTGAGGTTCCTTAGATTAATTTCAATATATCCTTAAACTGTTTTTTCCTCCTTTTTCACCTTAGCTCCATTCTTCGACTTCAATGATGTTGATCCCAGGCAATGTTGCACGAAGCAGGGACGCGAAAGCGTCATTTTCCAAAAAACTAGGAAGCGAAGCGTCTACTATATATATATATATTTGTATTTTTTTTGCATTTATATTCAAAACAAACATCCCAAATACCAAATTAGTTGTAGAAGACATGAAAACATGCATATTTTTACATAAATCAAGATAGATATGGCATCCATTGTACATCAATGATTAATTGTTCTAGCATCAACCATCTACAATCTAGATTCCTCTTCTCTTGTCTAGCTTTTGCCTCTACTTCAATTCTATAGGTTTTTTAGTCAACATTGCCTAATTTTGATCAAACAACTTAATCCCAGCCTTATAATATGGTAGAGAAAGCTAACATGCCCGATCAATGATTTTGACTTGATTAAAGGGTACATAATTGCTAAGGCCATGACAAAGGAGTTCAACAATCAATAACACTAACACTGGGGTACATATAGGGATTAAATGCCAATCACATGCCCTCATACATGATATAATCCAATGAAACGCCACAATCCCATTGATCCTGAAAACTGTTAAGTTTGCTGAATTTTGAATGGGATATGAAATTCTATTTTCTCTATATGAAGTTTGATGAGGTTGGAACCACTCTCAAACATCCTGAGTCATTTCATGGTAATGTAAAAAATTTAAGTAAAAGGAAGGAAATGAAAGATAAAGGAGAATGTCAATTTTACTTTAAGAATTTAACATTACCATTAGGGAGCATCAAGGGGCACGTTGGGAGTATTCGGAAAGTGTAGTTCCTCATAGAACAGTTCAAAATTTTGAAAATAAAAACAAAAGAAGCCCCGCGGAACCATCTACCTTCTCTCGGATCCGCTCCCGATCCGCGGTGGATACACGCCTGAACCTCCATAGGTTTGCACCTGATCCTTTCCGGATCCGCGGATCGGGCAATAAGAACCATGGATCGGGCCCCCACGGATCCAATTTTGCAGGAATCGCCAAAAAAAAAGAGGAATCGCGGATCCGATTTTCTGATCTGCGATTTCGCCGAAGGATCGGTGGCGGGTTCGTATGGGATGCAAATCTGCCTTTGGATCCTTGGGGGGGGACAGTTCTTGCAACACTGATCCCAAGCCTCTAATAGCATAGCTTTTGTTGTCTCCCAATTCCACTGTATGAGAAGATGATTCCTTTGATAGAGTGTGAAGTTGTTTACTCTTCCCTAGATGCTTCACTGTCAATAATCCATGCATTATCATCATTAAGTGAACTTGTAACTGCAGCCAAGAACCCTTGACTTTTGACTTTGTTGAATAAGTAGTGGCAGATCCTTTTGATACAACTTGTTGTAGTATTGAATCCCATTCTTATTGTAGAAGGAGTAATCATTTTCCTTCAAGCCAACGAAGTGATCTTCAATCTTCTTTGACCTTAGCTCTGATACAATGTTGAGAAATCATTGCAAGTAGATTAGGTTTTGATTCCTCTTTCTTGATAATTACTTGTTAGTTATGTTCGCTTCTTTTACTTCTTTATTATCTTATCTTTCATCAATCAATTACCATAATATGTGTGTATGAAGATCACAAAAACACAAGACACAAGATGTAGGCACTATGCCAGGGCAAAACCTCTCTCGAGGGGAAAACCCAGTCAAAAATTCTTTTCCTTCAATAGTTGTTTTTGAGACTTTTCAACCTGGACATAGACCAAACCTTCCCTCCACTCCAGGTAGGCCTTCCAGATCTTCGACCCTTTTGCAACAACACTTCCACCCCAACAACTTCGACTATGCAGCAACTTACGGCATCAGGCAACAACTGGCAGCAGCAACACTTGAAAGACTTCGATTTTCCAAACGAGGGCACGAAAGAGAGAGAGAGTACCACCAAAACTTTGATTTTCCTTTTCTCTTTGACCTTGACCCAACTCTCAATTCTCTTGACCTACTTAGCACTTTTTCCAGCTTCACTAGAGATATCGAACTTGCTTGAGATGAGATGCTCCAAATGAATTCAATCTCCTTCCTTTTATAGTCTCCAAGTGAGGTCGAATAGGTGTCCTTTAGGCAGACTTGGTGTGGAGGTTACATAAATCATGTTTTACTCAATAATAATCTTTTTACACGATTCCAAAGCCCAAGAAGGGGTTCTCTTTAATTGTACAATGACTCTATTAATTCAAGATAAATCCTAGAAGTCCTCAATGGGGACTTTGGCCTAAAACATGATGACCCAAGCATGAAACCCATGCTTTAATAAGTCATAACAATAATAATCAAAATTCTTTTGACAAGTACATTACATGATGACTCAAATACATTAATGAAGACCAAACCTAGTTACATTCTTGAACAGTATGTACCTACTACCTACAATTAAGCACAATCAAGTATTAGGAGGCCATTTTTGTCTGTTTCATAAAGATTTACGATATCAACCTCAAATCAACAAACTGGTAGCTCAGATCTGTAACAGGTGCATCCTTAATTAACCATATCTTGCAATAGGTACATCTTTAATTCATCGCATCTTGGAAATCTGAAGTAAATATTCTCTGTATCAGCAAAAATAATTGCAGTTTTGTGACTTCAATCTACCAATTTTGATCACAAGGAACCTTCAGAGGCAGCAATAAATACTTGAATTTGAAAGTCTCATTTAAAAACTAGCAAACCTGAAAAAGAAAGAAAAATCTTCCAGACAGTATGCCAAACTCTTCTAATCTAACCTCATTCATTGAATGGTGTGGTAATTGGAAAGGCCATTTTTGCCTGTTTCATAAAGCTTTACAATATCAACCTCAAATCAACAAACTGGTAACTCAGATCCGTAGCAGCTATATCTTTAATTAATCATATCTTGCAACAGGTATATCCTTAATTCATCGCGTCTTGCAACAGGTATATCCTTAATTCATCGTATCTTGCAAATCTGAAGTAAATGTTCTCTGTAATACTGTATCAGCAAAAATAATTGCAGTTTTGTGACTTCAATCTATCAATTTTAATGAGGAACATTCGGAGGCAGCAATGAATACTTGAATTTGAAAGTCTCCTTTAAAAACTAGCAAACCTGAAAATAATGAGAAAAATCTTCCAGACAGTATGCCAAACTCTTCTAATCTAACCTCATTCATTGAATGGTGTGGTAATTGGAAAGGTCAAAAGAATATGGAAAGAGGAATACCAACACGGCAAAACAATCTTACCAGCACTAGAATCCTACAAATTCAATTTTTAGGACCAAGGGATGAAGACCATTCTTCTATTAATCAGAGAAGCAGCAATTACATTTCTGAGAAATATCAGGTTGACTTCACATTCCCCTAAAAGTCTACGGGGATATGGAGATCAAGCATCATGACTACTATCCACTTGCACCACTAGAAGAAAATTGCTAAGAAAGCAACAAAAGGGACTTCCATTATCTCCAACACTCAATGATAGCTAAAATACCCAAGTTCATCAGCTAGCAGGGAGACAAGAAGGCACTGACGACCACCTTCTTGGATCTCCACCTCCTTAGGTTAATTAAGGCTTAGTTTATTTTTTGACTTCACTAAACAAAATTCCCAGAATCAAAGCTGCTATGCAAGGTCAGCTTGACCATTTTCCAAATTAGAACACGAGTTCATCAAAATAGCTCACCCTGCCCCAATGGTTAATGGCTTATCCTTATCCACTTAGTCTTAACTATGGTGAGAAGCAACGTTCTGCTTATGCCAAAAATAGTAAACCAACAATACCAAAGCCTTTATAAAAATAACTTACAGTATCTACCAGTGGGGCCAATGTGTCCAATCTGAAAGAACTATTGCTGAAAAAAATCTCATCTCATCACCTAAATCATGATTTAGAGGTGTCCTCAACTGTGTTAGAAAAGTGCTAGCTTCCACAACAACATACTATCAAAACCTTGTTATGCAATTTTTCTTATAAGGTGAAAATGAGATTTCAAAGCTGTTCCAAATCACTCCCAGAAAAGCACCTAAATGTAAGTCAACTGAAGCGTCCTCCTAAAAAGAGATGAAAACACCGTGTTACATCTCCATGCAGCATGGAGATCTTGATAAAGCATCTGTTAGTTCATTAAAACTGGCATGAGATCACACAAAGCACTTCTGGAACAAGATGCTAAAAATAGGTTCCATGTACACCCTTCACTAGAAGATATATGCTGAGATTAACTCTTACACAATGCATTGTCTAGACGTTAGAACAGAGGGCAGTAATTTAGAAAGTTTAGAAAATTTAGAAATTACAAGGTTCTGAAAGCACAATAACTTGCTTGGCAAGCAAGTGCCTGTGGAAATTTCATGCACTTGGGCAATTAAGGCAAAACTTAAATTTCACCTTCTTACTAGAGGATTTCTCGTATATTAGCCTTAGAATTTCAGCCTTTATGACTGTTGTAAAATAAAGTGTGAAACAATATTGGAATCATCAAAAAAGTTTACCTCAAACCAGCCCCAGAATTTCCAACAAATTCAAGGAGAAAATATACCAAACAAAGAGATAAGTTTCAGCCCCTTCTAGGGCAATTTATGAGCCAATAATCTGATCTGAAATTGCACTTTTACAGCAGTAATTACTGCAGTATAACAACTGTAAAATCAATCCCTTATATTCTTCCTTCAATGTTAACTTGCTTAACGATTTTCCTTTTAATTTACTTATGCCCAATTAGCAAGACATAAATGGCTATATTTAGCAAAGCATAAAAAATATATATAGCTGAAATTCAAATCTAAAAATGGCGCAAGATGTAGATAGCTGGAAACTTCATATATGAGGTCAAGATAAAGCACAAGTACATACTATAGCCTTATTTCAAGGCTAGTAGAAAAACTCCGCATGCCCTAGCTACGGTAATTCATCAAACCCTAGCTCATCCAAGAAGATTCAAATGGAAGAAGCCCCCAACACAACCTCCAAAGCAAGACACCCTCTTATTCTCTGATTACTAAAAAATCCACCCTAGGTTTTTCTCTCAAAAATATCATCTCCAATCTCTAAGGGATAAACCCTAACCTGAAAACTCCAGGAAGACCAATAACCCTGAGTGCCTTAAGGGAGAGATAGAATACAAGTACAAGTGAAGACTTCGGAGGGAGAGAGAGAGAGAGCACATTCTTTTCTCTTAGTCATATCTCATCACAAGAGCGAATACACGTGAGTGAATGAATATATGTGATCATTATTTCCAAAATCTCCTCCACAAGAGAAAACCCTAGTCACAAGAGCAAACTCCAAACCAATACATCCTATTTCCCTTTTGTTGCTTCTCTTAAGGTTTCCTCATGAATTCATGAACCTAGCGAATCTCCCAAAGAAGAGAAATACAAAGGGAGATACATGTGATGATGGATAGAAAGAGTCTCTTCTTCCTTTACTTATATGAGAGGTAAGGGAGGCGAATAATACAATGTGGGCACTAGCCCTTACAAGCAACCGACAATGAGCACTTGTAGACCAACACAATTGAGATGCTACACTCCAAGGTACCTGTGTAATGATTCAAGGTGGTGTAATGCATAATACTAGCTCCAAGGTGATGTAGCTACACAAAGCAAGTCTTCATCATTCCATCACAAGCCTTCGTGAACTCCATTGATCCTCCTAGGAAATTTACTCCATTGGGTCAACTGTCCTTGCATGAACACTCTTGAAGCCCCAAGTGTCCTCTAACCATCTCCAATCCGTTGAATAGGAAACCAAGTTGCCACATGTCAATCGAGGCTTGAAGCACTCCTCCATGATGCACAATGCTCCACATCCCCTGAAAGGGAATCTCTAAACAAGTGGCTACACCATGAGGCCTCAATGAAGGGTGTCCAATCTATTGAGAGATCTCCAACGCTGAGGGGAAGAACAAAAATCCTAAAATTAACTGAGGTTAAGCATCCACTATGCAAGTTATCTCAATTTTTCATATATCATGGACCATCTCTCATTTTATAATCCACCTTGGACCACCCAAGGGATGAGCATATAAGATGTACCCCAAATCCCATGAAGCACCCACAAGCGCGGTGTAAAGACTTTTGCAGTAAACTGAAAATATAACACTCACTCGTTAGGAGGAAAGTGTTTACCTTGAATCTTGTCAACTCCCTCTGCTACTCTGCCAAACCTATTGTCTGCATATTGGTATTGGCTATGGTCGTAGAATTATTCACCGCCTTTTGCAACAAAACTGTCAACCATGTAATAATCCTACTGGAAAATTAACAGAGAATATCATAACTATGAACTAGGAATAACAATATAAAATTTAAAACCAAGCACCCACATGAGAACACCAAAGAAAATGAGTAGAACAGCTGAGCCATTTTATTAATTATGGGACATCTAAGTACACAGAAATGAGTAGGAATGATGGAACCTAGGCTTGCTAAGCAAGCTATGCAAATCCCAGGTGGAATCTCGTTGAACCAAATGCTGAAATGGCTCCAAAATGGAAATGCACACTGCCTAGAAATTCTGTTGTTGGCTGCCCACTGAAACTGAAGATTTTGCCCTGTACATTGCTTAGAAAATTCTGAAACTTTAGCTGCAGGCTCTCCTCCAAATACCCATAAAAACCCAGGAAGGGTTTGGGCTAGTTCCGGGTGACAAGAAAACCCTCCAAGAGGTGCGAGTGGCTTTCTTTCTACCTAGTTGTACGAAATGCTGCTAAAGCCACAAATCCAACCCTGAAGGGATCCTCCATAAACCCCATCCTTTTCAGCCCTTGGCTCCTTGAACTCTCCTCTTCTCCTACCTTGTCTAGTAGCCTCCGCACACTTCCAAAAGAAGATAAATTCGACCCACAAAATCACCACCAAAACTCTGTCACCAAATAGAAAAATTCACCTGCAATTAGCTGACTCCTCCATCCCACTATAGTTGAACCCAAAATGTGCCACATGAACTACCTCTACGCCCAGGAAGTGCATAGAACTGGATGTCTTACTGTAATGTAGCCCTGTAGGAGCCCGAAAGTAAACTCCCCTTTGTCCCAACAAGGGTGACACTCGAAGTTCTCTGAAGAATGGGGTGGAATTTCACATGAAATCCCCGTGTCGAACAACACTCCAACTCTTGTGCTAAACAGTTCCAAGAGAGGTCAAATTGTGTAAGTGAGATAGTCAAAGGATAGTGAGAAATTCTTCTTTGCTTCCTTAAGTAGTCCAACAATCCACTAATTTGACCCTTCGCCCTTGGTGGTTCGAATGGCCTCCCTTGGTGGTCCCCACAATCTACTAATTTGACCCTTCTCCCTTGGTGGTTCGAATGGCCTACCTTGGTGCCCCCCACAGTCCACTAATTTTGACCCTTCTCCCTTGGTGGTTCAATGGTCTCCCTTGGTGGCCCCCAGACTCCACTAAAGATTTGATTTTTCTCTCTCCTAGTGTGCAGTGCCACCTTTTGCCTCCAAAAATCACGTGGGGCCTACTCCACCCACTTCCTAAGTCACTAGGAGTTGTCAAAATCCACCTCTTATGCCAAAATTGTAAAATTGTGCTGCACTTGAGCAAATTAGGAAATTGGGGATATCACAATCCTTCTCACCAAAAATTGCTTCTCTTTAAGCAACTGCAATGGTGGGTGTTATAATACCTGATCACCCTCCCATGTAGCATCCTCCTGAGGTAAGTCTCTCCATTTGACCAAGAACTCCTTGATGACCCTGTTCCTAAGCTTCCTCTTTCTCACCTTCAAAATGACTTCAAGGACCAATACTGGATGTCCCTCCTCATCTAGTACTGCTCTATTGAAGCTGTTATTTGCTGTCCCAATGCCTTCTTCAGGCAAGACACATGGAACACATTATGCACTTTGCTTTCCTGCATGGAGCTCCAACTCATATGCCACCTCCCCTACATGCCTAGTCGCCCTGTATGGTCCATAGAATCGAGGTTTGAGTTTTTCAGCCCCCTTCTGCTTGAGAATTGATTGCCTGTATTTCTATAGGCGCAAATAGACGATGTCCCTGAGCTCAAATTGACTCTCAACTCAGTGGCGATCTGCATAAATCTTCTGCTGATTCTGTGCGGTCTGCAAAGTGTCCTTGAGAGCCTTAAGTATCTCTTGGCTCTCTTGGATCTAATCTTTGGACCTTGGGGGCCTTGCTATATCCAAACATCATGTCAGCAAAAGTTAAAGCGTTATAACCATAAAGAGCTCGAAAAGGGGATATACCAATGGACATGTGATAGGTGGTGTTGTAGTAGTACTCCCCAAGATGTAGCCACTTCATCCATGCTCGCTGTTGCCTTGTCACATAATTCCTCAAGTAGCCCTCCAACCATTTGTTCACCACCTATGTTTGCCTGTTTATCTGAGGGTGGTAGCTAGTGCTGGGAGTGAGTTTTGTGCCCACCAGTCTCAAGAGCTCTTGCCAAAATCCCACCATGAATTTGTTTTCCCAATCACCAACAATGGTCTTGTGGAGACCATGGGGTCTGAACACCTCCCTGAAGAACAACTCGACTACTTGTGAAGCTGAATACTGAGGGGGATTAACAAAGAAATGGGCAAACTTCGTCAACCAGTCCCACCACCACATAGATGCAATCTCGTCCTTGAACAACTGGGAGCTCTGTGATGAAGTCCATGGAGGTACTCTCCCACTTCTGCTTCAAAACAGGTAGAGGCTGAAGTAATCCTATCGGGTGTGTGTGCCCTACCTTATTCCTCTGGCATGTGCTGCACTCTTGCACATATCGTAGCATGTTCTCCTTGAGGGCCCTCCACGTAAAACACTCTTTGATCGCCCTATAAGGCTTCAGGAATCCTAGATGCCTTGCTAATGGTGAATCATGTCCTGCCTTTAGGACCTTCTCCCGAAGCTGAGAACTAGGAACCAAATAAATCTAGTTCTTGTAGTGAATGATGCCATCCATGACCCTGCACCTGTCATCTCGAAAGGCCCCATCCAAAACCTCACATGCTTGCTGGTTCTTAGAGTACTCTACCAAGAGCTATGCCTTCCAATCACGTGCAACATCCATGAGAGAGAGTGTTGGGGGTCTCTTAGAAAGTGCATCAACCACCACATTATGCTTCCCCCAGACATACTCAATCTCAAAATCGTAGGCCTGGATCTTATTGACCCACTTCTGCTGCTGTAATTAAGTCCCTTTTGCTCTAAGAAGAACTGTAGTCTGTTGTGATCAATCTTCACCTTGAACCGATTCCCTACCAGATATTGCCTGAACTTGGCCAATGCGTGCATGATGGCCAACATCTCCTTTCATAGATGGGGTACAACCTCTCGTAATCCCAGAGACTTCGACTCTCATAAGTTATAGGGTGTCCTCCCTACATCAATACTGCCCTTGTAGCCCACCCAAAAGTGGGTACCCCTTTGGAGAGCTTTCCCTTCTGACGCATTTTCCTTTAGCTGACAGCAACAACCCCTGACAGCCACTTGATAGCTTTGATGTGCTACTTTATCTTTGGCACTTGAGGCAACCATATGTCCCCTTGCCCTGTTTGAAGGTGGGGCCATCCAATCCTAAAGGTATGTTTTTTCATTATGTAATTGGGTGCATATGCGTTTTTTTTCTTGGGCACACTTGGGTATGGATTACTGGTGACTTTGAAGGAGGAAGGTATGGTTTTTCATTATGTAATTGGGTGCATATGCATTTTTTTCTTGGGCACACTTGGGTATGGATTACTGGTGACTTGGAAGGAGGAAGGGCTTTGATTGTAGTCTTGTTCCCTTGCCTTAATTGGGGGGTTAATCTTGAATCCTGGTCCCATGGGATCTCCTTTATTGGCTAGTAGCTTTAGGAAGGTCACTACATGGGAAACCCTAATTTTGGTTGCATGGTCCCGCTTCCTGATACCATATGTCTCACTCCCCTTTGCTCATTACAATCCCTTTTCACATTTTCCCCATTTGGGTCCACATTTGTCCATTTGGTCCATAAGGTGTTAGCATGCCCTTCCCCTTCTCCTCACATTGGGTCAGGCCTGGGAATGATGCCACGGGAGGTTGATGCAATAAAAAAAAGGGGATTAAAGGCAAAAATGGCCACTAGCAAGAACCAATAAGACCTCTGGGGGTGAGGATCCCATATAGGGAAACCAAACCCAAATGGAAACCACCTGTAATCCCGCATAAGATCCAATGCATCCCCTAGGCTTCCAGTACAACTAGTCATTAAAATAATCGAGTAAAAAGCTTACAAGTCATGGATAACAACGTGGGCACTTCATAATGGCATGCCCTTCCATAGTGGGCTTTGGCATGTGCTAGTGTCTCCAAGCTCCAAAGGGGGTTAGCCAAATACCTTATTAGGTGGTTTCAACCCTTAAAGGGGATATTATGTCCAAGGTACGTCCCTCTAATGGGGGTGGAAAGTGACAAATAAATGGAATGGAATAGGGAGTGAGAGGGGCAATCCTGGGCCACATAGTGGG
This sequence comes from Pinus taeda, assembly GCA_000404065.3. Lineage (NCBI taxonomy): Eukaryota > Viridiplantae > Streptophyta > Pinopsida > Pinales > Pinaceae > Pinus > Pinus taeda. The sequence continues at coordinate 11,144 of APFE031666844.1, forward strand.
GCATAGGGGTCGCTAGATAAGGGGAAGCCCAAACCTGGGCATGTAATGTATAGGAGGGAGCAATCATGGCACATGAGGTGCCCCGAACTTGATTTTTCCACCCTTCTTCATATACCTTTTGCCTTCTATGATTTTCTTTAATTAACTGCTCAGGGCTCAAAGGATAAGAGCCTGATATGTAAGATATAACAACGATTAGCCCCTTTTAGGTAGGGCAGTTCATTGCCCTCTAGGGTTTGGGACAATCACAGGTTCCTGAATGATAGAGGAGGCTCATCTAGGGCCTATGGACCAGGGTGATGGCCAATGATTGGGGTAGAGCCTCATATAATGGCTTTTGCCCATGTGCTAATTATTTTTGTCCCAACCATCTTTTGCATTTTGTGGTACAATTTCCTGTCAAATGTGGCCATTTATGCTTTTCACTTTTTCTTTTAATTGCTTCAACCTCCAGGGCATCTTTCTAGGCCTGACCCAAGGTGGGGGGAAGGGGATAGGCTGGCTAGCTTTTATGTGGACCCAGAATGAGAATGTGGACCCTGGTGGGAGAAAAGATGAATGGGGGTATAGTGAGTGGAAAGGGAGTAATATGTGCGGATAAAGGAGTGGGACCACACAACCAAAATTAGGGTTTCTCAAGTAGTACCACCCTAGAACCGAATGGTCAATAAAGGAGGTTCCACGGGACTAAGATCCAAGGCTAACAACCAAAAGAGATCAAGGGGACAAGAGCACAAACTCAAGCCCACTCTTTTTGCCAAATCCCCCCATCAATCCATACCCAAAAGTATCTATGATAAGTAAACTCATCACTCAAATACCAAAAGATAAGATATACCTTTAGGTTTGGGAGTCCCACCTTCAAACATACGATCAATATAGGTGGGTGAGGGACCACATGGCTGGCTCAGGTGGCAGAGAAATGTCACAACGAGCTAGTAGGAGGCATCAAGGGGTTGTTGGCTGCCAGTTGAGGCTCATCATGGAGAAAAATTTCTCTTGGGGATATCACCCGCAAAGTGGTGGGTAACATCTAGCTCCAACTGGGACGTGATCTCTCGAAGAAGTGGACGACGTTGTTCGAACAGGAGGTCACGAGAACTCAAGCAATCTCTTGGTCACCGTAGACCTGTTATCTGCACATGTCAAAGATCAAAGCCACGAGGCAACATGTTTTTCACGGTGTTTGATGATCACCCATGCTTAATGTTAGCTTATAAACCAATATAATTTTTTATATTTTATTATATATATATGCAATCTAATCTATCATATGCGGCCAATTCTAAAAAGAAAAATCATTATGCAATGCATCCTACCCTAACATGCATATAGTATAAAGTCAAGTGCCTTCAGGAAAGTACTCCTTTAGGAGTTGCCCATTTACTCACCTTCTTTAGTTTCCAAGTGATACAAATTTATCCCTGCAGTGTCAATTATCTTGAAGGGCCCTATCCATAGATTATCCCATTTTTTATGCATACCCGACTTCTCCCTTCTTTTATCCCACAAGATTACAAGGTCGCCGAGTTTAAATGTTCTAGTTTGTGTGTGTTTGTCAAATGCAGTTTTCATCTTGTCATGGCCATGGGCAACTTGATCAAGGGCTCTCCTCCTGTTTTCATCGCTTTCAATGATTTACTCAATATGGGATTGTATATCCTCTTGTTGTTTGGGGGAAGGCTTTCAGGCATTCAAGGATAGATTGTATATATATATGCAATCTAATCTATCATATGCAGCCAATTCTAAAAAGAAAAATCATTATGCAATGCATCCTACCCTAACATGCATATAGTACAAAGTCAAGTGCCTTCAGGAAAGTACTCCTTTAGGAGTTGCCCATTTACTCACCTTCCTTAGTTTCCAAGTGATACAAATTTATCCCTGCGGTATCAATTATCTTGAAGGGCCCTATCCATAGATTATCCCATTTTTTATGCATACCCGACTTCTGTCTTCTTTTATCCCACAAGATTACAAGGTCCCCTGGTTTAAATGTTCTAGTTTGTGTGTGTTTGTCAAATGCAGTTTTCATCTTGTCATGGCCATGGGCAACTTGATCAAGGGCTCTCCTCCGGTTTTAATCGCTTTCAATGATTTGCTCAATACGGGATTGTATATCCTCTTGTTGTTCGGGGGAAGGCTTTCAGGCATTCAAGGATAGGTAGTTGGACTTGCATGGGTAGCTTGGCCTTAGATCCATATACCAACTGAAAGGGCTGAAGCCAGTGGAAGCCTTTACTGTGGTTCGGTTAGCCCATGGGGCATATTTGATATTTCTATCCCAATCCCTTTTGTGATTGCCCATAGTTCTCTTGATGATCCTAATGAGGTTCTTATTGCTTGATTCAGCTTGACCGTTACCCTGGGGGTAATAATTAGAGGAGTGAGACAATATTATACCATACTTGTTACAGAGGGATGTGAGGGCCATGGAATCGAAAGCTTTGGCATTGTCAGTCACAATCTTGGCAGGAACCCCAAACCTCGTAATGATTTTGTCCTCAAGGAAATCCATGACTACTTGGTTAGTTGCTGCTTTGGTGGATATGGCCTCCACCCATTTATTTGGTGAAGTAGTCGGTTGTTGTGAGGATCCACTTATGGCCATGACTTTAATTTTCCTTCAACTCCCCGATAAAGTCCAGGCCCCATTGTCGAAAGGGGGCGTCCAACACCACATTTTCTAAAGGCATGGCGACCAAATGCTTCTTTCCGGAAAAAAGTGGCATGGTTGGCACCTTTGTATGAAGTTCAAGGTATCAATGAAGATGGTGGGCCAATAGTACCCTAGCCTCAAAATCTTGTGAGTGGTAGTTCGGGTAGCGTAATGTCCCCCGCAAAACCCAACATGAAACTCTTTTAGTAATTTCTTGGATTTTTCTTTATTGACACAGCTGAGGATCACCCCATCGAGGCTCATCCATCTGACTTTATCTTGGGTTAGGTAGAACTTAGAGGCCTTTAACCTTAGGGATCTTCGTTTGTGATCTGTTAGGTGAGGGGGGCAGATATGTTGTGCAGATAATAGAATGTCTTTGTACCATTCATCCTCCTCAAGTTCGATAGTAGTGGCACATAGTTGCTCTTCCTTTCCTTCTTTAATAGCTTCGTTATTGCTTTTAGTCATCATTTCAGCCAAGCCTTGCCGCTTGATATTTTTCTTTCGGCAATTGTCAAGATCATATTCCTGGATTTTGGATACCCATTTTCCCCTGGATCCAAGACAATCAGATTGGGACAACACATCTTTGCCAGCGGGGTACGAGACATGCATATATCTTATTGTACTCAACATAGGCCCTAAAATGCTTAACCGACTTGACAAGGGTGTATGCTTGCTTTTCAGTGATGGTGTATCTTGTCTCAGCGTCATGGAGCGACTTGCTCATAAAAGCTATTGGTCTCTCATCCCCATTGTCGTCCTTTTGCATAAGTATCCCAACAATAGTGTCTTTAGAGGCAAAGGGTAGATGATAAAATCCTTATTGTAATTAGGGCTAACAAGGACGAAAGCTGAGGCAATCCTTTTCTTTATTTTCTCAAAGGCTTCATTTGTTGTGGAATCAATCCTTTTCTTTATTTTCTCAAAGGTTTCGTTCGTTGTGGAATCCCATGTGTGCGGGGTGTTTTTCTTCAAGAGGGTCGCTCATTGGTTTGGCAATTTCAACAAAGTTTGGTACGAATCTTCTCACGAAATTGATTTTGCTAAAGAATGATCTTAAAGCGTCTTGATTTTGGGATAAGGAATGTTGCTAATAGCTTGGATTCTTTTGGGGTCGATGCTAATCCCGTCTTTGGAGACCACATGTCCTAGCAATCTGCCTTTTTCCACACCAAAGATTGACTTTTTAGGATTGAGAGAAATGCTATATTGCCTGCATTTCTCAAACACCTTCCTCAGATGCTTGCAATGGTCTTTTCTTTCCTCGGAGGCTATGGTCAAATCATCTTGATAGATCTCCATGATCTTCCTGATGAGGTCTCTGAAGGCAAAGTCCATGGCCCTTTGAAAAGTAAATCTAGCGTTAAGGAGACGAAAGGGCATCCTAAGGTACATGTATGTTCCCCATGGTGTAGTGAAAGCAGTTTTCAGGCGATCTTCCTCTTTGACAATGACTTGGTTGTATCCAGAGAAGCCATCCAAGAATGACATCATTTGAGATCCCGTTATCCTTTGTAGTAGATTTTCCATGTTGGGGAAAGGGTAATTGTCCTTTAGGCACCCACGGTTAAGGTCTCTAAAGTCAATGCACATCCTAATATTACCAATCTTTTTGCGAGTGATCATAGGGTTTGGAGATCCATGACGAATGTCTAATGGGGACAATGATCCCTGCGTCCACCATCTTTTGGAGCTCTTCCTTGAGGAGATGGGCAAGTTTTGGATTCATTCGCCTTAGTTTTTGCTTAATAGGTTTCACCCCATCCTTGAGAGGAATGGTGTGTTGGATAAGTCGTCATATGACCAAGCAAAAACATCCTTAAACTCTCTTAACCGGTTTTTGAGCTCCTCCCTTTCTCTTCTAGAGAGGTTTTTTCCAATCTTGATGATTTGGGGAGAGGTCACAGATCCTAGGTTTAGATCTAGCGTGTCAGGGTTTTCTTGGCTACTATTAGTAATGCTAGAATCGTTCCTGTCAAAGTGCTGCTCATTGATGACATCCTTCTCTTTTGAGCATGAACTTTCATGATATTGTAGGAAGTTATTTATGTTTTGGTCTTCTTCAAAAACAAGCTAGTGTTCCTCATAGTCAGGGATGGAAGGTCTATGAATTGTGTCAATGATGCATCTCCCTTTTCTTGCAACATCGTGAGGGATAATTGTGGAAGTGGAAGCGGTCATGGCCAAGGTGTTGGCCACATCGTTGAAAGATCTGTGAAATGCTCAGAGAGATATATCATCAAACCCTTTGAGCATGTGAGTGACTCTCTCTTTGTAGGGTTTCAATTTCTCGTCTTTTGTGTCAAAGGTTTCCCTAAGTTGCGAGACCACTAGATCAGAATCCCCTATTATGAT
>APFE031666844.1:42593-59750 GCA_000404065.3 Pinus taeda
GATACAAAGCAGGGGTAAGAGAAGAGCATTCACTCGGGGAACACTGACCTTGATAAAAGGGCTAAATTTGTCATGTGTTAAAAAGTTGATTAAAATAGTAGTGTGGCCTTAGAAGTGAGGATGATATTAAATAGTGTTGTTAGTATGGGTCAAAGGTTGAACTCTATTTTTTGCTTTGGCATGATGATGATCTTAAGGATGTGTGACAACTGCAGGATTACATACTTGGCCTTACATGGTAATATGACAACTGGCATATGTGTTGTTAATTTGTTTTGTGCACTAACATCCGAGTGTATGTGGCAACACATAGTAGGACTCGGGCAGTGAAAGGAAACATGTATTGTGGCATGGTGCAGTAGGATATGGACCAAGTCCATCAACGAGGAAGAGGGACATTCCTCTAAGGGAAAAGAACCTTCAGGAATTTGGAAGTTAAGCTCAAAGACTTGGAAGATGAGCTAAAGATCTGCAGAGCAGAACTCATAGAACTCACCAGGAAACAACAAGAACTGGCTGAGAAGAATGATGAGTCGCAAAAACGGTTGCGGGAAATGAAATACCAAGCTAAACCCTCAAAATGGAGGAATGGTAACAACACGAAGATGCCTCATAATATTGGAAAGGAGAATGGGATATTCTCTTGTTGGTGATGTGGGGAAGAGCATCTGAAAAAGGATTGTCCCTGCAAGAAGAAGAAGAAAGAAGACAATAGTTCCTACGAGGCACAGGGACACGAATCAACAATACAGAACACTGAGAAGGAGGGGCCACTCCCTCAAGCTCCTTGACACATACATATATATGTGCTGAATAGATTTCCTGGGAACTCTAGGGAATATAGGACTTCAAGGTTGTTGCTAGCCTTGTGGAGAAGCGTTGAATTGATTTGGTTTATGAATATGCATTTGTACATGTATACATATGTGCACTTGTGTGATGGCTAGAAGTGCCAAGAATGTTGAACTCATGGGGACAAAACCTGATTTGGAAACTGTTGTTTCAAATGAGTGTGTTCGTTGCATGGGCACAAGAGGTTTCCTAATGTTTGATATTGTGTGAAAGGACAAGAGCTAAAAGGACAAGGAGTGCAGGGATGCCAAGCGCTGGAAATTGGAGGCAAGCAAAACTCCAGGAGGACGAACATACCAGGATGGTCTAGACATGCTTAAAGTATCTAAAGATTGCCATGGAAAATGGCTTAATTTTGATTATACATTCATTTGCTAGTTTAAGAAAATGCATGAAGCATTGTAAATACTGTGTAGAGCTCGCTGTACATATAAAGCACCATCAAACAATTTGTGTTCTATTTTGTTTTCAACATTGCATAAGATCAAAGAACACCGAGGATAATGTTCCCTCAATGGGGAGGGGTTTGTGACAACCCAAACCCGACTTCCTTATGAAAATGCAATGTAAATATTTTGCAATATAAATATAATTAAAATGAGCTGAGACAAAAGGGACACAAATTCCAATGCTGAGGAGGTTACTTGCTTGGGATGTAAAGGTTTCCTTGTGAGGAAAATTTGCACTGTTGTTGACAACATTAAAGGTTGGCTTGCACGCCTTTAGAAAAACCGGTCTTTTGAATTAAATTGGATTGCAAGCAAGTACACTGGACCATGTGGCCAGAGAGAGACTTGCAAGGCAAAAAGGGCAGGAATTAATGAAGCTATGAGACTATGCAACAACGGTCACCCATTCAAACTTTCATCTATGGGAACACAAATGTAGTCAAACATGGGGGGGGGGCATGGAGGAGGATTCATACATTCATCCATTTTGGATACAGAGCATGGAAAATAGAAGAGCATTCATTCTGGGAACATTGTTTCCTTCAGGTAGGATTCAATATCCATTCGAGCGTTACTCAACATAGAGAAAAGATGAAGAGGAGTGAAGGAGAATGGCTTTAAGGTTCCTTGATGGCTGTGGGTTGAGATAATGATCTCTGGAACCCTGGACAACTTGGGAAGAGACCATCCCAAGAGACAACACCTATGGAAGCCGCTCCTGAAGTTTCCCTAGCTTATCTCCTTCTTTTGCAGTGGATTCTGGACTCCCTAGAATGGGTGTGAATCCTTTGTGCTCTTTTGTAGGAAAGGTGGTGAACCTCTAGATTCCTGGTGCCAAGGAATGATGTATTAGTTAGCTAGTGGGATTCAGGAAGGAAATCCTCTGGTGTACCTGTTTCAACTGGCAGTTGGTGTTTAATCCCAAGCAAGACCCCTCAATCTCTGGAATCGGGCTCGGGGGTGACATCTGTAAGTGAGTCTTGGTTGTAGCTGTCTACGGTTGGGTGGAGAGTCATAATCCCAAACTTAGTTGCCCAAACATTTCAAGGTAGGTATTTTCTGTACTCACAATGCCAATAATCGTGTGCTTACATTTTTGGAATTGAAATGGTGTTTATATGTGCTATGAACGAGTATTACATTTTTAGGTTGAAGTGGTGTTCATAATGAAATGAATGCATGTGCATTTATAACCTAAGCATGTGTTGCAGAGCAAGGGTTATGATTACATTAGGTATAATGTGCATTGGTCCTATTTAATAAACAATATCACATTATACTTCTGGTTGAAATGGTCTGTATAAAGCCGAGAATATATCTCTAATATGACAAAGTGAATAATACACATAGTAAAGCCTTAGAGGCACTGATATGTTATGTAAAGATCAAGACTAAACCATGACAGTATATAACATAATATGCTCATGTGTTAATGAGTAATGGTTACATCAAAGATGCCTATTTGACAGGGTCTGTATACATATACTGGCTACACGCTGTTTTGTAATTTACATGGCATTGCGTTGATGCCGAGGATGATATCCTCTCTTAACTATGTTACCTTGTGAGCTTTTCCAAAATCCTCTTTGCCTGCTATCATTAGTGGCTTCACTTCCATGAGGATATGGCCGCTTGTGGCCATAATGCTTTTGTTGGTAGCATTTTTTGAGGAGGGATGGGTGCTCGTCCCTTCCAATAGCCAAGTGCAACCATGGAAGTCTTCGACAAGTGCCACTGCATTGCCGGTCAAGGCATTACAAACCTTGGTGTGCCGATCCTCAAGGAGTGTTGATCTCCTTGAGCCGTTTTCATATTTTGCAACTCTCGTGGAATTGGGAAAAGCAACTCTATTTGTAAGATTAGGAGGATAGCACGATGAATACTTAGGGAGCTATGGTCGCCGTGGTGCAAATCTAGCTGGTTTCAGAACCACCACAACCAGGTCATGGATGAATCCATTCTCTAAGGGCTAAGTTATGCACAGAGTGCATTGCGACAAGGTCACGTGGGCCATAGTTTATAATTTATTTGGGTGATATTAGGCAATTGATCTGATAAAATACCTAGAAGTGACAACCATAGATTGGCTGCCGAGATTCTGCCCTTTTGCGATTGGGCGATAGCGGGATGATGTGGCCCAGAGACCTCACTGTGGAAGTTCTAAGTTAGCGCAATGGAGGCTTGGCAATGATGACTGGCACTGGGCCAACTGGGCTTACAACTTAGAGGTAGAGTGTAGTCCCATTGGTTGGGAGTGGAGCCCATACGACAATTCATCCCTGAAGTTGAAAAAATATATGTCTCTCATGTTAAAACGGGGAAATCTACAGCGGAGTGTGGGATGACGTGGGCTAGGACAAAGTGGCATCCACATCGCCCTGACTGCAACAGGATTGGTGCGGGTTGGCTGTATCCTCTTATGTAAATGAGTAACGGTTACATCGAAGACGATGTTTGACAAGGTTTGTATACATATACTAGCTACAAGTCGTTTTGTAATTTACATGGCATCGCGTTGATGCCAAGGATGATACCCTCTCTTAAATCTGTTAACCTGTAACCTTTTCCGAACGCCTCTTTGCCTGCTATGATTAGTGGCTTCAATGCTGTGAGGATATGGCCGCTTGTGGCCGTATCTCTTTTGCTGGTGGTATTTTATCCAGGTGGGATGGTTGCGAGTCCCATCCAATAGCTAAATGCCTCTAAGACCTTTGATAAGTGTAGCAATGCACTTTCAGCAGCCATGGATCGTATGATATCTTTGACGTTGACAAATGAGAACGTTGTCGTTGCAAGCCTTGGGGCGCACTTTGGCCTGTCGAGCATTGAGGAGTGCTGATCTCCTTAAGCCCTTTTCATATTTTGCAACTGTCGTGGAATCACGAAAAGCAGTTCTATTGTAAAATCAGGAGGATAACACCATGAATGCTTAGGGAGCCATGCTGGCCATGGTAGAATGCTGGCACAAATTCTATCGGTTGTAGAGCCATCGCAACCAAGTCACGGATGAATCCATGCTCGAAGGGCTATGTTATGCACGGAGCGCTTTGTGGCAACGTTAGGCATGCCTTAGTTTATAAGCTATTCAAGTGAGATTATGCAATCGGTCTAACAAAAGACTTAAACGGAATAAGTATGGCTGCTGAGATTCAACTTTATCGTGATTGAGCGAGAGAGGGGTGACATGGCCCGGAGACCTCACCCCGGAAGTTCTAAGTTAGTGCGAGGAGGCTTGGCAAGGATGACTGGCGTTGGGCCACCTGGGCTTACAACTCGGAGGTAGAGTGCAATCCCACTGGCTGGTAGTGGATCCTGCTCGACAACTCATCGTCGAAGTTGAAAAAAAAGTCCTGCATGTTTAAACTGGGAAACTTGCTTTGGAGGGCTAGACGGCGTGGGTTGGGATAGAGTGGCATCCATGTTGCCTCGACTGCAATAGTATTGGTGCCAGCTTGGCCGTAAGACCCACCTGACAAACACATTGCCCGACAACCATGCTATTAGCCGGGGGTAGACCCACCTCACAAAGACATTGCCCGACAACCATGCTATTAGCCGGGGGCAGACCCACCTGACATGTCAACCCCTTGATCAACCTTGGAGCATTCCCAAGATCAAGTGCGGGAGGGGCAGGGTGAGTCAGAGTGGGATTACGTGGCAGTGCCATAGTTGGCACCAATTCGGAACGAGGTTTGTGTTAGGGTGTGGCCCACCAACCTACTTGTCCTAGAGGTTTGTCCCCAGAAGAGCACAAGGATAAAATGCTAGGAGCCACTAGGAAGATGGGACCGAGATGACTTGTCCTGGTGGTCCCATCCTGACGAAAAAGGGAGTAGTCGCACGAGGGTTGCTAGGGTGAATGGACATGGATGATGTGTCTTGGTGGTCCCCACCTTAGTGGTACAAAAAGGAGAGCAGTCAGGGTGGTGCTTGGATGGTTCATTGCAGGGTGACGTGGCACTGCCACCTCGTAGACTAACAAGAAGCAAGGAGGTCCTACCCCGGAGACAAGAAGAGGAGCAGACTTGGGAAGCGTCGGGATAAGGCGTTGGGTTAGTGTGGAGGCCACACAGGTGTTACTAGACCAAGGCCCCACCTCAATCGGACGACGAGGGTCACTGGAAATCCGACAGTTGGAGTGGTTTGCGACAGTCCCCCATGATATCATTGGAAAAGAGGTGGGGGTGGCACAATTAATGTGAGCAATTGGTTGGGTGGAGTGGCTGTGGACCGTTGCAGGGGGCTTTGGAACCCATAAGCGAAACCCTAATTGCGCAGCAGTGCACTTTCAACAGCCATGGATCGTATGATTGTCTTTGACATTGACAAATTAGAATGTTTCCGATCAAGGCATTGCAAGCCTTGGGGTGCACCTTGGCCCCCCCGGTCATTGAGGAGTGTTGATCTCCTTAAGCCCTTTTCGTATTTTGCAACTTTCGTGGAATCGGGAAAAGTAGTTCTATTGTAAGTTCAGGAGCACCGTGAATACTTAGGGAGCCATGGTGGCCATGGCAAAACGTTGGCACAAATTCTGTTGGTTGTAGAGCCACCACAACCAAGTCATGGATACGTTATGCACAGAGCGTTTTGCGGCAACGTCAAGTGTGCCTTAGTTTATAAGCTATTCGGGTGAGATTATAGGACCGATCTGACAAAAGACCTCAACGCGACAACCACAACTTGGCTGCTAAGGTTCCGCCTTATCGCGATTGAGCGAGAGTGAGGTGACATGGCCCGGAGACCTCACCTTGGAAGTTCTAAGTTAGCACAGCGGAGGCTTGGTAGGGATGATTGGCATTGGGCTAGCTGGGCTTACAACTCGGAGGTAGAGTGCAATCCCATTGGCTGGGAGTGGATCCCGCTTGACAACTCATCGCCAAAGTTGGGAAAAAAAGTCCCCCATGTTTAAACGGGGAAACTTGTTGTGGAGTGCTAGATGACCCAGGTCGGGATAGAGTGGCATCCACGTCACCTCGATTGTAACAGGATTGGTGAGGAGTTGGCCGTAAGACAGCTGAGCCTGCCGGGCCTTCCCCGAAGTTAAATGCAAAAGCATAATTGGTTGTCGGGATGACGTCAGTTGTGCCCTGATGGCAAACGCGTGGTCTGACAACCATGTTATTAGCTAGGGGCGAACCCACTTGACAGGTCAACATGTTAATCAACCTTGGAGCATTCCCAAGATAAAGTGCAGGAGGGAGCGGGGTGAGCTAGAGTGGGATTACGTGGTAGTGCCGTAGTTGGCACCAATTCGGAACGAGGTTCGTGTGAGGGTGTGGCCCACTGACCTACTTGTCTTGGAGGTTTGCCCTCGGAAGAGCATAAGGATAACAAGATAGGAGTCGTCGGGAAAATGGGACCAGGATGACTTGTCCCGGTGGTCCCATCTCAATGAAAAAGGGATTAGTCGCATGAGGGTTGCTGGGGTGAAGGGACAAGGATGACGTGTGCTGGTGGTACAAAAAGGAGAGCAGTTGGGGTGGTGCTGGGATGGTTCAATGTAGGGTGACGTGGCACTTCCACCTTGTGGACTTACTGGAAGCAAGGAGGAGTAGAGGTGTGGCCCACTGCCCCATGTGTCCTGAAGGTCCTACCCCAGAGACAAGAAGAGGAGCAGACTTGGGAAGCACTGGGATAAGGCATTGGGTTGGCGTGGAGGCTGTTGATTTGGGGTAGCATCGAATGTGCTCTAGCCATGAAAATTGGTGGAGGCTAAATAAAGCACATGAGATCTCCAAGACCCATCAATGGTTTGGGCAGATTCTACCTGGTTAAGGAGATATTAAAATAATTAATATTTTTAATGGATTTCCTAAGTTTAAACTTGGGAAAAATAAAATATTAATGGGTATTAATACAAAACTGGGTTAGAAGGTTCTAAATGACATGGATCAAGCCAAATCTGATCTTAGCCGTTGATTAGAGATGTAATCTCGGTTGTTGAAGGACCAACAGGAAAAGTATAAGAGGAGGCTTGAGGGTCAGTTGGAGAACACACCAGAGTGATCAGTCATTTGATTTTCTGGAGTGGGGTTTGCTAAGAGAAGTCGAATCAGTGATCAGTTGCAGCGAGGGGCAGTGAGTACGAGGCAAAGATAATGCCGGAAGTCCAGCGCAGAGGCAGATGCTGATCTAGAGGGAGCCACGCAGAGGCAGAAGACGCTGCGCAAAGGCCAGAAGGGCCTGCGTCATCCACGCAGAGGCTGCAGGAGTGACGCAGAGGGTCATAGAGGCTGCGCAGAGCCTCAGAGGGCTGACACAGAGGCTAGGAGGGCTGATGCTGAGCTTTAGATTGTGCTGGAGAGGGTTTCGTGGGGCAGACTTTCTGAATATCTGCTTCCGAATAGAGAGGTATTAGTGATAGATTATTTTCTTTGTCGGGTGAGCCAGTTTGGCACCCAATTATACTTTTAGAAAGATTGCATAATAATATAACCCTCAGAATTGCTAAACCGGTTTTCCCAAGTTGGGTTTTTCCAGGGACGTGTTGTCCAAAAATAACTGTGTCACTTGTGTGTTTGTCTATTTCTTTTAGCTATTGATCTGTAGATGTTTGAGACTGTATTGTGTTTATTCTAGCATTTATATGAGTAAATAACTTGTTAGTAATTAAACAAGTAGGCGAAATAAACCAGAGGATACAGATAAAATTTCTAATGGGTAATACTTAGAAATTTCAAGAGAGGCCACACAGGTGTTACTAGACCAGGGTCCCACCTCAATTGGACAACAAAGGTCACTGGAGATCTAACAACGGGAGTGGTCTGCGACACACCTCCCCATGATGTCATTAGAAAAGAGGTGGAGGTGGCGCAATTAACGTGAGCCGTTGGTTGGGTGGAGTGGCTATGGACTGTCGCATGGGTGCTTTGGAACCCATAATCGGAACCCTGATTGTGTTGGGATACTCTCCCATTAACGATTGGGCACAATGACCCGTCACAATTCACTTGCTGACCATCGATTACTCTGCCTTCATCGCGATGTCAAATTGGATGGTGTTGGTGGGGAATATTGGAGTGAACTTCTGTGGCAAGTTTTCATTGGCTCGGTGGGGTTAATGCACAGTGGGACACGTCGACTAGAGACGTGTGGCATATATTATGCCTAACATATATCCACCAAGTTTGGGAGACTTTGAGGAAGAGTTGAGGATCGAAGATGACTCATCCGAACCCTAGAATGAGAATTGATAATTAAAACGGATAAAGGACAAAAAAAGAAAAAAAAAGAATAATAATAATAATAATACTAATGATCCCATTCTTCCAACAATATAAGGGTTGGATTAGCAGTAACACCACATCCCACTGGGGGGGGTAGGTGGGGTAAGGTTCTTACAGGTGGTATCAAAGCATCCAGGATCAACACTTGGACTAGATGGGCTCTATCATGGGAAAGTAGTAATAGAGTTCCCGAAAACGGGTTTCATACGATCTTTAGTAAATTAGCTAAGCTAATGTTTAGGTTTTAAAAGTCGGTCTAAAATTGGTTTACTGCTTGCATGGTAATAATGCATGGATACCTAGTTTTGTGATGGAGCTCAATGGCCTTGATTGGAATTTCATATTAATTGCAATGATGTCTGGCATGTTATTATGATAAATGCCTTGGCAATGCATGTGATTGTTGGCTAGCATTAGGAGGGTTGTTTTCGTGTGTTGGTTGGGTAAGGTTCTTACAGGTGATATCAAAGCATCCAGGATCAACACTTGGATTAGATGGGCTCTATCATGGGCAAGTAGTAATAGAGTTCCCGAAAATGGGTTTCATAATGATCTTTAGTAAATTAGCTAAGCTAATGTTTAGGTTTTAAAAGTCGGTCTAAAATTGGTTTACTGCTTGCATGGTAATAATGCATGGATACTTGGTTTTGTGATGGAGATCAATGGCCTTGATTGGAATTGTATATTAATTGCAATGATGTTTGGCATGTTATTATGATAAATGCCTTGGCAATTCGTGTGCTTGTTGGCTAGCATCAGGACGATTGTTTTCATATGTTGGTTGCCACATTTTTCCTTGTAAGAACTCTTTCTTGTGGTTAACGCTTTTTTTAAAGAATGAGGCTGATAATAGTTAGGGTTGAGTTTTAATTCTATTGATACATGATTGATGCATTTACGTGGTGCTCTAGTTATGTGGCATGGTTGAGTATATGATTGCTTTAGTGTATCATCACTGTTGGTCATGTGGTGAGCCTTTTCATGCAAGGAGCACTAGGAAAACTCCCTGTGATTGCTTGCATTGTGTATATTTATGAAATTTTGTATCTATGTGTATGCTAGCTAATTGGGGTGTCAGAGTTTCATGGCCTGGTTGGCATATGGCAAGGACCCCGGTGGAGGTTGACAATTTCTATATGAAGAAATGGTTATTATGTTTATTAGGGGTGTTTTGTCATTGGTGGTTAATGTTTTCTTGTCATGCCGGAACCAGATGAACTCAAAGGTAACGGTCTAGTGTGGACCTTGTAGATGCAGGATCTGTAGCTTGATAGAGAATGATGTGCTTGATGATTGTTTGCTTATGTCGGTTGCTTACTTGTGCAAGTGAATGCTTGGTGTATAATTATGATGGATGGATTATGTGATTGCATTCATAACCAAGATGCATTTATGAATATGATAATTGTTGATTATAAGATGGTAGGTGTTCATGCGGAAGATTGATCCCTTCGTACCTGTAAAGGCATGATTGTAAACACGCTGATATATATATATATATATATATCTGTGTGTGTGTGTGTGTACAATTTCTTATTTCTAAACATTATGCTGGGATGTAATATGCACACATTAGGTCCTAGCTTTTGAGACATGTGACTAAAGTTTAAATTGAGATATGTGTGCATGTCAATGCTTGCATGATCCTGTGATTGATTGTGTTGCATAACATAGTTGTTACTGTTGACCTTTATATATGCCAATTGGATGGGAACATCCAATGGCCCGTATATGACATAGTGCCTCAAGAGATTAGAGGTACGATGTTGTGCAACTTTTAAGGGGCCAAGTGATTGATGAATACTTGGTTTCAAGTATTTGTTATAGCAACAAAGATCATGGTTAGTTAGTGACTAGTTGCACGAGAAGAGTGCATGTTGACTGGGATAGTGTTACGAAATGTGTTAACTTGAATTGCATGCAGGTCCTATAATGCATTTGTGTGAATACGACAATTATAAGTATGATACATGTTAACATAACATGATTTTTTATCTAAATGACCCTTTTAAGTTGCAAATGCCATGGCTCTTGTTGACCTTTATAGGAGGGCCGAATTCTTCTTGTGTTCAAAAGTTGATTAAAACAATAGTGTGGCCTCAGAAGAGAGGATGATAATAAATAGTGTTGTTAGTATGGGTCAAAGATTGAACTCTATTTTTTTGCTTTGGAATGATGATGATTATGAATAATGTTAATACATATGCATTGCTAAATTTGGAAAACAAACTTATGCATGTGATAATTGATGCGCTGGTCTATGATACGTGGTTGATGATGATCTTAAAGATGTGTGACAACTGCAGAATTGAATACTTGGCCTGACATGGTAAGATGACAACTGGTATATGTGTTAACTTATTTTGTGCACTAACATTTGAGCGTATGTGGTAGGAAACATATATCGTGGCATGGTGCAACAGGTTATGGACGAAGGCCATCAAGAACGAGGAAGAGGGACATTCCTCCAAGGGAAAAGAACCTTCAGGAATTTGGATTTGCAAAGCAGAACTAAAAAAACTCACTAGAAAATAACAAAAACTGGCTGAGTGGAATGATTAGTTGCAAAAGCAGTTGCAGGAAATGAAATACCAAGTTGAACCCTCAAAAAGGAGGAACGGTAATAGAAGGAAGAGGCCTCGTAAGGCTAAAAAGGTGAATGGGATATTTTGCTGTTGGTGTTGCCGGGAAGAGCATTTGAAAAAGCACTGTCCTTGCAAGAAGAAGAAGAAAGAAGACAATAGTTCCTACGAGCCACAGGGACAAGAATCAACAATACAAAACACCGAGAAGGAGGAGGGGGCACTCCCTCAAGCTCCTTGACACATACATATATATGTGCTGAATAGATTACCTAGGAACCCTGGGAATGAGACTTCAAGATTGTCGCTAGCCTTGTGAAGAAGCCTTGAATTGGTTTGGTTTATGAATAAGCATGTGTACATGTATACATATGTGCACTTGTGTGATGGCTTGAAGTGCAAGGAATGTTGAACTCATGGGGACAAAAATTGATTTGGAAATTGTTGTTTCAACTGAGTGTGTTCGTTGCATGAGCTCAAGAGGTTTCCTAACCTTGATTTTCTCTGATATCGTGTGAATATCTGTTATATTATGTCGATGATTAAATGAGTAGATGCAGTGCTATTGTGTTTGAAAGGTTATTGTCAAGAATCATTCTATTGGAAGGATAACTGGTTATGGATTAATTATGCTTATAAAAAAGATTGATGAATCTATGAATGGAAATTTTCGGATGGCATAATAAGGTCATCCAATGAGATTCCCTATTTTGTGAGGAATCCGACGAGTGTATTAACTTCCCACCAAAATCCTGGGTGAAAGGATTGAACCTAACTGCGAGTAAAGGTGGTGCCTTGGTGCTAATAAACCACTTGGAAGACAGTTAGGGATCGTGGGAATTAATGTGCAGTGGTATGATAGCCATGAGAATGGAAAAGGGAAGTCTCCCGACCTTGACTCGATATACATATAAATTTGTGAAATGTCCATCATCATGCCAATTGTTGTATACAATATGAACACGTTGTTTTGTCTGACAAAGTTTTGTTAGGGGCCCTTCTTGTGTAAGAGGGATTGGTTAAACTTGTTCAATGCAAATGTGAATGGCATGACAGGTCCCTAGTTAATAAAGGATCAAGGAGATAAGGATGGCCCTGACTGATCGATTATTTTAACAACATGTGAATATGATTCATGAATTATGACGATGCTATGTCATGAGCAAGAAATACTACAGAGTGTATCGGAAGAAGATATCAGCAGAACAAAGCAGTATGATTTGCAACTTGTGGAAAAGACACTAGAGGTAGTGTTCCCTGGTGTCTTTGGATGGAGACAACGTGGTATCTGGATTTGATAACACTGTTGTGCACATGTCATACTGTGTTATGTGTGTTGTCTATTTTGTCGTGTTGTACATGTGCATCTGTTGTGTTGTACGTACATATGTGTTGTGTTGTACATGTGCATATGTTGTGTTGTATGTATTTATGTGTTATGTTATACATGTCATCTGTTGTGTTGTGTTGTGTCATGTGTACGTGTATGTGTTGTGGTACACTGTGTATATGTGCATATTTTGTGTAATGTTTTGGGCAGAGAGGCATTGGACTACCTGGGCCCTGATATTATGAGATGTGGGACAGGCAGGTATGGGACTACCTAGGCTCACGAAGGTGTGGGATACACTTGAGCTTTTGTTGACAAAAGACTATCTAGATTGGTAGTGACTCCTTGTTGGTAGTGCCCATGTCGCAAAGTAGCAGTTGGGCTTGATTGTATCCCATATACCCATCATTGGTTACTTGCCGGGATGGGAACCGATCCAGTGCGTGTGGTAGTTTAAGAGAAGAGAAGAGAAGGCACTATGTGCTTGTCAGGATGGCAATCCATGTCGTGTGTGTATGTGGAAAAAAGAAGAGAAGGCACTGGGTGCTTTCCAAGATGGCAACCGATCTGGTGTGGGTACGTGGAAAAGAGAAGAGAAGGCACTGGGTTTTTGTTGGGATGGAAAGCCATCCAATGTTTGTACGTGGTCAAAGAAGGAAGCAAGGAGCAAATTAAGATAAGTATAAGAATTTTGTTGATTTTTGAGCCTTTAAATTACAAATCAAAATACCATATTCTGATATATGATGGTTTGGATCATGAGTTGACTTGGTCTCACTGTGCTAGGAATTAAAGTAGAATTCCAAGTTCGCTACAGGATTAAACTACTAATAAGATCATGAGTTGACTTGGTTTCACTGTGTTAGGAATTAAAGTAGAATTCCAAGTTCGCTACAGGATTAAACTGCTAATAAGGTACGGTTTAAATTACTATCGTTCCTTATGATGAATCTCATGAAGTTTGTGTGCTCATGATGTAGAAATGAGTATAGGATTACCCGGTTCGAATGAATGAAGTTAACCACAAGGTGGAATGACAACCTTATGCTAAGGTCAAAATAGAGCCATTGTGGGGCACTGGAACTCAATGATGCCCACTAATTGCCATGAAGCATGCTATTACCTGTGTGATAGTTTGGAGTCAGGGAGATGTCTCAGATTAAGCTTCTTCCAATGCGAGGAAGCCTTGCCATGGGCTGGATCCCCTGAGGGACTGAGAAGCAGAGAGGGGGATGCCTGAACTTTGATGGTGAGTGATTGCACAGAAAGGGGGTTAACCGGATTGCCCGAGGGACTGAGAAACAGAGAAGGGAAGATTAGAATATATAAATTTGTTTTCTTGGTCATGAGCTTGGTTGATTGTAATTAGGAGCATAATGGGAGTGTGCCCAGATACAATGAGCTGAAATGACAAGGTGCGCAAGGGCGTCAAGCATTGGACATGTGAGGCAAGCACATGTCCAAGATGAAGTACACACCGGGATGGTCAGGACATGCTTAATGTATCCAAATATTTCCATGGAAAATGGCTGAATTTTGATTATACTTTCATTTACTAGTTGAAGCGAATGCATGAAGCATTGTAAATGCTGTGTGGAACTATACATAATAAGCACCATAAATCAATATGTGTTCTATTTTGTTTTCAGTATTGCATAAGAGCAGAAGAACACCGAGGACAATGTTCCGTCAAGGGGGAGGAGTTTGTGATAGCCCCAACCTGAGTTCCTTATGAAAATGCAATGTAAATATTTTGTAATATAAATATAATTAAAATGGGTCGAGTCAAAAGGGACACAGATTCCAGAGCTGAGGAGCTTACTTGCTTGGGATGTAAAGGTTTCCTTATGAGGAAAATTTGGACTGTTGGTGTCAACCATTAAAGGTTGGTTGGCGTGGCTTTAGAATATTGGTCTTCTGAATTAAATTGGGTTGCAAGGAAGTACGCAGGCCCATGTGATCAGAGAGAGACTTGCAAGGCAAAAAGGATTGGAATTAATGATGTTAGGAGATTGTGCAACAACTTTCACCCATTCATACATTCATTTATGGAACACAAATTCAGTCGAACATGGGGGGGGGGGCACGAAGGAGGATTCAGACATTCATCCATTCAGGATATAGAGCAGGGAAAGGAAAAGAGCATTCACTCGGGGAACATTGATTCCTTCAAGCTGGATTCAGTATCCATTCAAGCGTTACTCAACATAGAGAAATGCTGAAGAGAAGTGAAGGTTCCTTGGTGGTTGTGGGTTGAGATAGTGATCTCTGGAATCCCAGATAGCTTGGGATGAGACCATCCCAAGGGACATCTCTAGAAGCCGCTTTTGAAGTTTCCCTCGTTTGTCTCCTTGTTTTGCAGTGGGTTATGGACTCCCTGGAAACGGGGTGAATCCTTTGTGCTCTTTCGTGGGAAAAGTGGTGAACCTCTAGATTCCTTGTTCCAAGGAATGATGTAGTAGTTAGATAGCGGGATTAAGGAAGAGATCCTTTGGAGTCCCTCTTCTAGTTGGTAGTTGGTGTCTAATCCCAAGTAGGACCCCTCAGTCTCTGGAATTTGGCTCGAGGGTGACAACTGCAAGTGTGTCTTGGTTCTAGCTGTCTGCGGTTGGGTGGAGAGTCATTGTCCCAGACTTAGTTGCCCAAACATTTCAAGGTAAGTGTTTTATGTATTCACAATGCCAATAATCATTTGCTTACTTTTTTGAAATTGAAATGGTGTTTATGTGTGCTATGAATGACTATTGCATTTCTTTTTTGAAATGGTGTTCATAATGAAATGAATGCATGTGCATTTCTAACCTAATCTTGTGTTGCAGAGCAAGGCTTATGATTACATCAGGTTCATATGATTCTAAGTGGTATAATGTGGAATGTCTTATATAATAAACAAGATTATGTTATACTTCTAGTGTAAATGGTGTGTGTATAACACAAGAATATATCTCTGATATGATAGAATGAATAATACACACAGTAAAACCTTGAAGACATTGAAAATGTCTGTAAAAATCGGGACTAAACTATGACAGTGTATAACATAAGATCCTCATATGTTAATGAGTAATAGTTACATCAAAGACGCCTGTTTGACAGGGTCTGTATACATATATTGGCTACAAGCCGTTTTGTAATTTACATGGCATCATTTTGATGTCGAGGATAATATCCTCTCTTAACTATGTTAACCTGTAACCTTTTTCAAAGGCCTCTTAACCTGCCAATTATCGAGGAGTGTTGATTTCCTTAAGCCCTTTTCGTTTTTTGCAACTCTCGTGGAATCAAGAAAAGCAGTTCTATTGTAAGCTCAGGAGGATATCACCATGAATGGCGGAACGTTGGCGCAAATCCATCCGGTTGCAAAACCACCGCAACTAAGTCATGTATGAATCCATGCTCAAAGGGCTAAGTTATATACCAAGCGCATTACGACGAGGTCTGGCAGGTCGTAGTTTATAAGTTATTTGGGTGAGATTATGTAATCAGTCTCACAGGAAATCCTAAACATGTTAGTCATAGATTGGCTGTCGAGATTTTGCCTTATCGCGCGATTGGGCACTAGCGGGATGACATGGCCCGAAGACCTCACCCCAAAATTCTAAGTTAGTGTAGTGGAGGCTGGGTAGTGTATATGTGCATATTTTGTGTAATATTTTGGGCAGACAAGTATTGGACTACTTGGGCCCCCTGATGTTGTGAGATGTGGGATAGGCAGGTATGGGACTACCTAGGCTCACGAAGGTGTCGGATACACTTGAGCTTTTGTCGACAAAAGACTATCTAGATTGGTAGTGACTCCTTATTGGTAGTGCCCATGTCGCAAGGTAGCAGTTGGGCTTGATTATATCCCATATACCCATCACTGGCTACTTGCCGGGATGGGAACCGATCCAGTGTGTGTGGTAGTTTAGGAGAAGAGAAGAGAATTTACTGTGTGCTTGTCAGGATGGCAATCCATCTCGTGTGCGTACGTGGAAAAGAGAAGAGAAGGCATTGGGTGCTTGCCAGGATGGCAACCGATCCAGTGTGTGTACGTGGCAAAGAGAAGAGAAGGCACTGGGTTCTTGCTGGGATGGAAAGCCATCCGATGTTTGTACGTGGTCAAAGAAGGAAGCAGGGAGCAAATTAAGATAAGTATCAGAATTTTATTGATTTTTGAGCCTTTAAATTACAAATCAAAATACCATATATTGATTTATGATGGTTTGGATCATGAGTTGACTTGGTTTCATTGTGCTAGGAATGAAAGTAGAATTCCAAGTTCACTACATGGTTAAACTACTAATAAGATCATGAGTTGACTTGGTTTCACTGCGTTAGGAATTAAAGTAGAATTCCAAGTTCGCTGCAGGATTAAACTGCTAATAAGGTACGGTTTAAATTATTATAGTTCCTTATGATGAATCTCATGAAGTTTGTGTGCTCATGATGTAGACATGAGTATGGGATTACCCGGTTCGAATGAATGAAGTTAACCACAAGGTGGAATAACAACAGTATGCTAAGGTCAAAATAGAGCCATTGTGGGGCAATGGAACTCAATGATGCCCACTAATCACCATGAAGCATGCTATTACTTGTGTGATAGTTTGGAGGCAAGGAGATGTCTCAGATTGAACTCCTTCCAATGCGAGGAAGCCTTGGCATGGGCTGGATTGCCTGAGGGATTGAGAAGCAAAGAGGGGGATGCATGAGCTTTGATGATGGTTGATTGCACG
>APFE031666845.1:0-22620 GCA_000404065.3 Pinus taeda
TCTTTAAAACTATGACACCTGTGCAAAAAATGAAGGAGGTTTTTCTTCTTTGGCATGTTGTGGACAAAACCTCTCTCAGTTTCCCAAAATTCATCTTTGACTGATCTGAAACATCATTTGAGTGAAACTTGCCCCGATGTGTGAAACAAGGAATTTCGTCGAAATGAAGCGAAATGAAGGGGATAGGGGGCTTCTAAATTCTTGGAGAAATTTTTGGGAGTAGGGAGGGATGTTAGGGAGCAGGGGAAAGTGGAATCTCAGAGATTGAGTGAGGGGAAAGGGTCCAAAAGGGAAAAACACAGGCCTAACCTAGAAAATTGCCAGGTTGTAGCAAGAAACTAGGGTTTGTGCAAAAATGAGGATTAGGATTTTGGGGGATCTGAGTGTTGGGAAGGGCTTAATAAGGTACATTAAGGATAGGGGAAGGTGTATGAACATCAGGAAACAAGTTTTTCCATTGATTTGACCGTCCAAGAGAAATTGGCTTCAAAACCCTAGGAAAGGGAAATGAACTTGCCAAGGCACAACTGAAGCATGAACAAGGTGTAAAATGACTCATTAGACAATGACATGATAATGAAAACCCTATGCATGATGATAGACTCAGCTGAATGATGACATAGACTGACATTTGGGCAACTTTAGAAGGAGTGAAAACAAACCCTAGACCTAATGCCTAGTGACCAAATTTTGCTTGAAAACTCTTTGAAAAGACAAAATTTAACCTTAACACTCTGAAACCACTTTGTAAGAGAATATTTGATCACTGGAGGAAGGTTGGAAAGACTGACACTAACACATTTGATGAAGGAAGAAGATACTTGGGGAATTCGAAGACTAAAAGGAAAAAACTTACAAAGGTGCATTATTTACAATTTCTTACCTTATTTAGAAGACCTTGAAACTTTTCATTCCTTAATGTATAGTTCAAGTTTTTGTTGAAATATGGCAACAAGAATATTCCAATTTTATTTGTCCTTGAATTAAAATTGTGAATTAAAATCGAATTTAGTCTTTAACAAACTACTTGGATTAATTAATTAATTCATTTTTGATAATTAGTTGGAGAAATTTCCAAGTTAGAAGTCTTTCTAAAGTCATGCAAGAGTTATCCCTTAAATTAAGGAGATAAGATTGAGTTATATTTGAGTTGTAATTAGTTAAGTCAGTCTAGTGAGTTAAGTCCAGTTAAATTAGTTCCAAACTATTTGAGGACCTAACAGAGAGTTAACAGTCAGTTGATGCATGCATGCACTCAACTAGTGTACTCCAGTTAACTGAAGATTCCCTCATCAGAAACTCATTCACGTCTATTATGAGAAAGACCCAGTTGAGATCAAATTCAAGGACAACGTACTATCAGTTGCATGTGTTTTCTTATAATGAAAACTCATGCATGCAGTCAAGGAATCATTCCTTCAGGATTGCGCAGTTCTAATAATGTGTGAGATCAGAGTTTTCCACTTGGTTGAAGGAGATCATCCACAAGGAACAACACAAGGAAATAGGAGCTTGGAGGGCAGAGAGGAAGGCTAGAGAGCAGCCAAGATTGCCTGTGAGCATCTGTGAAAATTGTACTGAGAGCTGGCTAGCTATGAGAGCTAAGGCTTTGTATAATTCCTATGTATTTCCACCTTGTATGATAATACAGATAGTGGGGTTTTTAGCTGAGGCTTTCCCAATGTATTTTCATGTGTATTATGCATTGATTATTCTTCTTA
Organism: Pinus taeda; assembly: GCA_000404065.3. Taxonomy (NCBI): domain Eukaryota; kingdom Viridiplantae; phylum Streptophyta; class Pinopsida; order Pinales; family Pinaceae; genus Pinus; species Pinus taeda. The sequence goes on from APFE031666845.1 coordinate 1,722, forward strand.
TGGTTATATTGTTCAACTCGATCTTTAAGCTTCCACAAATTGATAGTAGAAGTAGGTTATATTATTCTGCTTTGATTGATATTGCATTATCGGGTTGACCTACCATCAAATTTTCTACATGGTATCAGAGCTGGATTTGTAGAAATTTTCTACATAGTAACGGAGTTGTGAACAATATACTGAGAAGAGAATTTGAAGTTTGAAGTTCGGGGTTGTAGGTGAATTCGAATTCATATCATACTTCAATGTTGGCCAATGGCATTCTATGGCTTGAGGCTCGAGTATGCCTTGGAAGGTAGCTCGAATTACATAGCATGGAAAGATAGAATGGAGGCTGTATTAGAAGACAATGACTTGAAGGAATTCATTGATCATGAAATCCCAAAACCAACTTCAACTAATGCACAAGAGTTGGTTCAGTGGAAGAAGTGTGTGGTGAAGGCTAGACAAATCATCCTTCAGGGATTTCAAGACCATATTGTCTCGAGTATCCATGGGAAGGATACTCCATTTTCAATGTGGAAGACATTGAAGGACCTCTACTAGAACAATAGCGACCAGAGGAAATTGGTGCTCAAGGATAAGCTTCGAGGAATCAAGATGGAGAAGGGAGATATTATTTCCACATACCTGAACAAGCTCACCACCTACAGAGATGAGCTCAACAGTGTGGGAATAACTACTGCCAATGATGATATGGTGAGCCTCGCTCTCCTTGGCCTTCCAAAGAGTTGGAATAGCTACTAGGACTCTGTGAATGGAAGGGAGAAACTGCTGGATTGGGAACGATTGTGGTTGGATCTTATGCAGGAGGAGATCAGGAGGAGCAAACAAGATGGTTCTTCATCCAAGAATGACGATGAAGAAAATATGGCCTTAGCAAGTAAGGAAAGGAAAGGGAAGGAGAAGGCTTCCCATTCCAAATCGAATTCTTCTCATGGAGGGAAGAAGGGTGACATTTCTAAAGTGAGATGCTTTAATTGTCAAAAGATGGGACATTATGCGACTAATTGTCCATTGAATAATTCCAAGAAGGGATCCTCGAAAGGATCGAAAGGTGAGGCATTAGCCTCTCAGTTCAAAACAGAATTTACCCTTATTGCATGCATGGTGTCATTGATGATGGGTTGTGTCTGGTATCTTGACAGTGGAGCCTCATTCCACATGACCAATGATATTCATTGCCTTGGAGGAGAAAAACCTCAAGATACACATAGAGATGGGTGACGAAGAAAGGTATAGTGTTTTAGGAGTGGGTAAGGTTGCTTTTCAGAGGGAGCATGTAGCTCCTCTCACCTTGACAGATGTGATGTATGTGCCTGGTCTGAAGAAGAACTTGGTATCGGTCTCGATGTTGGAAGACAAAGGCTACGATGTTGTATTCAGTAAAGGAAAGGCATTCCTAAGACAGATAGCCATGGGTCAGACCAAGACGATAGGGATTTGGGTGAAGAATCTCTATAAACTAGATGTATATGATTGTGCATCATTGAGCATGAAAGTAGAATTGGTGCAAAGCCAAGACATTGGTTAGTTGTGGCACAGGCGGTTGGGCCATTTGCATGATGGGGCTTTGAAGATAAATGCAACACATATCTACATGACTTCCCAAAGGTAAACTTGAGCAAGTTGGCACATGCAAAGGTTGTACCTTGGGAAAGTACACCAAGTCTTCCTTGCATGACCGAGATAGTTGAGCAAAGGCTATCTTAGAGCAATTTCATACTGATGTGTGTGGACCATTCTCGACGACATCCATAGCGAAGCAAAGGTATTATGTGATTTTCATTGATGACTATTCTCGTAAATGGTGGATTTATTTCATGTAGAAGAAGGATCAAACTTTCACAAAGCTTTGTGAGTTCAAAGCTTTGGCCGAGAAAGAGTTAGGGAAGAAGATCAAGGCTTTGAGAGGTGACAATGGTGGAGAATATGTCTCTCAAGAGTTTAAGGACTTTTGTGTAGCGGAAGGAAGTAAACGAGAGCTGACGAACCTCATAACCCACGGCAGAATGGGGTGGCCCAGAGGAAGAACATAACTATTGTAGGGGCAGCACGGGAAATGCTGCATGACCAAGGCCTACCACTTCACTTGTGGGCTGAGGCATGCAAAACAACAGTCTATTTGTAGAATAGAAGCCTGCATCACATACTTGGGATGAAGACACCAAAGGAAGCTTTCTCCAGTAAGAGACCAGATGTGGGTCACTTAAGGATCTTTGGCTCATCGGTATATTGTCATGTGACAAAGGATGCACGAAAGAAGTTTGAGCCAACAACAGAGTTGGGGATACTTGTGGGGTACAATGATACACCTCACAACTATCGGGTGTACTTTCCTACCAGTTGGAGGACAGTGGTTCACAGAGATCTCAAGTTTGATAAGCATAAGGCCATGCGGGTTTCCCTTGAGAGGGAGCTCCAACTACAGGCTATGGAGGAACTGTTGGTTCATAAGGAGGAGGAGCCTCAGACTGATGTGGAGCAGCCACATGCAGAGGTTCCAAGAGTGGAGACATCTACTCAACCAGAGTCTTCCAGAGATAGATGGAAGCACACAAGAGAAGCTAAAAAACTGTTGGAAGATGCGAGAGAGAATGTGGGAGCACCATATTCTCAGCGTAGACAGAGGAGGTCACCTAAGAAGTACACTAGATACATGGCCCTTGGTGGAGAATGTGTTGATACCGAGCCATCTTCCTTTGAGGAAGCAGTGCATCAGTAGATTTGGGTTGATGCCATGGTGGAAGAGTATGACTCCATAGTTCGTAACAGTGTTTGGGACGTGGTTCTGAGACCGACGAACAAGTTAGTTGTGAGTTCCCGTTGGATTTATAAGGTAAAGCAAGTTGCTGATGGTAGTATGGAGAAGAATAAGGCAAGATTTGTTGCCCGTGGCTTTTCGCAGGTCAAGAGGATCATGTTGTTGCAGTATATTTCGACAGAGGAGCAAGATGCTGACATTTTGACAAAGGCATTTTCAAAGTGTAAATTCGAGTTCCATAGAGACCAGATCGGGGTGGTAGATAATACCTTTCTTGTTGAGAGGGAGTGTTGAAATATGGAAACAATAATATTCCATTTTAATTTGTCCTTGAATTAAATTGTGAATTAAAATCGAATTTAATCTTAAAAACTACTTGGAAATAATTAATTAATTCATTTTGAATTAATTAGTTGGAGAAATTCAAGTTAGAAGTTTTTCTGAAGTCATGCAAGAGGTATCCCTTAAATTAAGGAGATAAGATTGAGTTATATTTGAGTTGTAATTTGTTAACTCAGTTTACTGAGTTAAGTCCAGTTAAATTAGTTCCAAACCGTTTGAGGAACTAATAGAGAGTTAACAGTCAGTTGATGAATGCATGCACTCAACTAGTGTACTCCAGTTAACTGAAGATTCCCTCATCAGAAACTCATGCATGTCTATTATGAGAAAGATCCAGTTGAGATTAAAGTCAAGGACAATGTACTATAAGTTTCATGTGTTTTCTTATAAAGAAAACTCATGCATGCATTCAAGGAATCATTCCTTGAGGATTGCGCAATTCTGACAGTGTGTTAGATCAGATTTTTCCACTTGGTTGAAGGAGACCATCCACAAGGAATGTCACAAGGAAATAGGAGCTTGGAGGGTAGAGAGGAAGGCTAGAGAGCAGCCAAGATTGCTTGTGAGCATCTGTGAGGATTGTACTGAGAGCTGGCTAGCTGTGAGAGCTAAGGTTTTGTATAATCCCTATGTATTTCCACCTTGTATGATAATACAAATAGTGGGGTTTTTAGCTGAGGCTTTCCCCAAAGTATTTTCACGTGTATTGTGCATTGATTCTTCTTCTTCTGGTTATATTGTTCAACTCGATCTTTAAGCTTCCACAAATTGATAGTAGAAGTAGGTTATATTATTTTGCTTTGATTCATATTGCATTATCGGGTTGACCTACACCAGTTTTTCTACAATTTTTCGATATTTTATTAAAGGAACTATATCTTATCCATTTTTGTGGGAGATAGAATTTGTTACCGTATTCATTTTAGGTCATATGGCATTTTCCACAACATTGATTGTGTCCGGGAAATTGTAGGATGTATTTTAAGCTTTTATACTTTTATATACAAGTTTTTCTTTGTCAGATGTACAAGTTTGGGAATGACCTATATGCTTATGAATGCAAACATGGGAACATGCATTAAAGCAACAATATTTGTGAGCTTTGTTGTGTTAGTTTTCCAGGAACATAAAATGAATTGTAGGTGCAAGAATGAAAAGATGGGCATACATATAGAAAGAGGGACATGCATGAGTGTGAGTTAGAAAAGTTTACAGATATAGGCATATGTTGTTTTTTGGATTGTATATACAAATACGAAACAATAACATTTTGAAACAATGGCAAGCTACTTATATGGGTTACTGCTCATATGTTGTCTATAAATATAATTTGGGAAATAGAGGACTAAAAGGGAGTGACCTATAAAGTTATAGTGTTTGGAAGGCTATTTGTGTGACTGGTGGTATGAGTCAAGAACGAATTTGAAATTAGTTTGGGTTGCATTAACATGAAATTTCAAGACACTCAAAGCATTAACAACCGCACCTAATATTTTGCCATTTGAAAGGGCCTGCTAGTTGCACTTTCAATTGTACAATGATATTTTCAAAAACTTGAGTCTTTGTTCATAGGTTTCACTTAAGATGAGCCTTCAAGGATGAATCTAAGATAGATAAAAAAATGGTTGAGGTTAGTGTTTGGAGTTGTGGATTATGCAAGTAAAAAAATCCAATGGGAATGAAGCTAATGACCACAAATTGCACAAGGAAGGGTGCATTCACAATCTTAATTAAAAATTTGCAAGGAAACCATGAGAAGTGTGACATACGATGTAGTTTTTGAAAGGAGACAAGAGACAAAGAGATGCAACAATGTTTGGCTTCATTAATTAGTTCATTTTCTAGTTTATGAAGCAAGAAAAAGCAACAATAACATCATTACTAAAAGCAATGTCTGAAAGAAACCTAAAGAAAAGAAACAAAATGCATCCCCGATAATGAAAATGGAAATTATGATTATGGAGCAAGAAGTCAACCTAAAAGAGGTAAAACTGGGATTGGGAATTTAAAACGATATATTCATTGCAATTATTTATTAGAAAATGGGAAGACAAAAATATTCTAACAACAAAGGACATGGCTTGCAAAAGTAAATGAGATACGAAAAAATTTCAGAATTTTGAGTTAAAAATCATAAATGGAAATGCATGTTCACTATGTATTCCAATGGTTGCACTTTTTGAGAATTTTTGTTGTCATTCATGGCCATTCACGGGAATCACGTGGACATTGATAGATAACATTATGTTATTTATTCAATGGCTAAAAATGATCCTGCCTACCTGTGATTTGTGAACTGTGAAGCAAGTGGGATAATTGTTACCTGTGGCCTTACATCAACCCATAGTTGTGAGTTTTTAGTTGCTGGGACACTTGGACTATTCTTGTTTCACTAGTGGGGGATGTTGGTTGTTGAAATTGTCTTGTTTTATCCTTACCCTAAATTATCTTACTTTAACCTTTGTTCTATGACCTGAACTAAGCCTTTCACATATGTTTCTGGTTCCTTTTAAAGAATTTTTGGATATTCGTTATGTAAGCTTATCATATATTAAAAAGGTTAAATAGGTTTATGCTTTTTCATGTAACTCATTATTCAGATTACCTTATGGCTTGACAAGTAATTGTCATTAATCAAAGTCAAAGTGGTTGGTAGAGGACCCCGATATTCCTGTACTCACTACGGTTCCTGCACCAGATTGGGACAACCGACTGATTTGATGAAGATTAGCTCCAAGTGCATTATAGCTGTCAAGAGGAAATGGCGCGCACCTACCACTAAAGACTTGTCTCATTTCCTATATAGGGTTTGGGGTGTTATGAAGTTTCCACAGATGGAGGTCGGCCACCTGTTGCTACATTTTTTGTTAGCCATTCAATACGACCGTGATCCAATGGAAACATGTATAAGTTAGGGTTTTGTAATAGCACATGCTAGCGATATTTTCAAAGACTTTGGTATTTTTGTATTTTTGAAGATCTGTATCGCCACAACCCTGGGTTGGATCCATCATTTTGTAATGTATACCTACAAAGACTTTATGTTTTCTTAATAAAAAGGAGTTAATGCCAGTTTTTATATATCGTTCTTGTTATTTCTTGTAATGGTAACTCTGCTCATATAATTTCAACGTTTCCTTAAGAGGGAAATGAGTTGGTTGGCTATGGCCCAACCAACCCTACTCACTTTCCCTACTTTAGTTGTGTGTTAGGTACAGGAATGACTGGTGTGAAGGTTGTTTTTTAATGGTGAGTGTGCATTATTGGTAATGCTCTTGTGTTTATTTTTCTTTCGCTGAGTGATCTCAGATTTGAGGGCTTGCATGTATTGAGTATTTTTTTTTTCTTTTTTGTCAAAGAATTTTTTTGTATACTTTCTTAAAACACAACAATATGTATTTTATATGAGAAACTTCCTCTTGAATAGTTTTTGGAATAATGGTTAGGGTTGCAGGGTTTGATCATTCAAGTTTTGTTTAAAGGTTTATTTCTTTACAACAAGCATACTCTAATCAAAACACATATATTGTAACTATGTAGCGATGTTAATCGTCCTGTGTAAACTATTATGTTTAAACCATATTCCTTGCTTCAATAAATATTTGCAAACTGAAGTTTTAAGTACAAGAATCGTTGGCTATCACTTTTCAGGTTCACTTTTCAGGTTCAGGGTTGTAAGATAGATCTTTTTATTCGATGATTGAATTAATTTATACACAAGACATATTCAACATAGTGATAAATGTTCAGAGAGGATATGAGTAAAGAATATTTTAAGTGGTGATATTTTATTCAAACACAGTAGTTCACTATTTGCACTAAGATTGATAAAACCACCATTGACTTTCACAATTTATATTTACGAATTGTAATTTACATTTGATTTGGTATTTCTTTCATTATCCCCTGATTTGAAGCTTTCCTTTTTGCACTTGTTGATTTCATGCTTGATGACACAACATTTTGATTCATAGATTAAGGGATGTAAGACTATTGAGTGTAGATTTATTCTGGTACAGGAACAAAGTGGTTCTAGTAAAGGAACAAACTTGTTATGAGTAAGAGAATAGGATTGTTCTGGTACAGGAATAGGGTCTCTCTAGTACATGAACATAATTAATAAAACATAGAACATAAACTTACTCTGTTTTCTCAACACTAGAACTTAAATATAGGAACAAATTTGAATTCTTTCAAGTTTTTATTAAGTGGCATGCTTTATTTATTTCAACAAAGTCTTTGATTATTGTTTATGAGTGAATCTGTTTCTAAAGTAGAGCCTGTCAGAAATGATATATTACAGAGCAATGGAACACATAAAATATTGCAGAAATATAAACACAGAAAACACATAAAACAAGAGAGACAAGAATATACGTGGTTCACTCAATTTGGGCTACATCAACGGAGAAACTGTCAGTCCTTCCTTTTATATTATCCAACAAACTGAAGAGATACAACCTAAAATAGATCTGTTGTAATTCCCTCTTCACTCTCACACAATCTCCTCTCTCTTTATCACACAAAATACAAATATACATGCATTCTAGGGCAAAAAACCCTAAATTAAACATAACTTCTACCGTCAGATCTTCGCCTAATGAACAACTCAGATTGACTACGAAATTACAACATTTTACAAGGCAATTTTACATCTATTTTTTGTAGCCGCCCCCCCTGGACCCCCCTTGCATCATACATTTAATTGAGGTTAAAAACTATAATATTAGCATCTCACAACATTTGACCTTAAGAAATAATACAACAATTCTTTTTTTTTTTCCCTAATAGATAGTTATAATGAATAGTTAAAATGGCACACATAAAATTTAGGCTAGAGAAAAGTTAGCGTTTTTTTTATTTTTATTTATTTTTATTTTTGTTTTTTTGTTTTTGTTTTTGTTTTGTTTTATTTATTTATTTTTATTCAGGAAAAAGAAAGTATAGATAAGATATTTTGAGTAATGTCCAACAATGACTTAAAGATAGATCAATCATAATGTATTTCAATACACACAATAGTAACAAGCTACCACAATGGCAAGGAAAGTTTTATAAGTTAAACCATGTAAGGACAAAGATAAGGTAGAAGAAGCAAAACTTTTTTGTATGAGAGAAGTAGCAAGCCATGTTGAAAATGGCAACAAGAAATGCTAAAAATAGCACTGCTAAAAATAACAATTTGAGTACCAGTGTTGGATTGGGCATCAGGGAATGAAAAATGGAAGTGCTAAAAATAGAAGTTCTATTTTTAGCAGTTCGGGATGGATTCCTATTTTAGTTAGTCCCTGGACTAAAAATAGGAAGTAAAATTCGAATAGTTGTAATATTGAGTTGTAATCAATTGACTTAGTTTAACTTAGTCAAGTCTAGTTAGATTAATTTAACAGTGTGTTAAATTAATGAGAGTTCAGTTAGTTAATGCTTGCATGCATGTAACTACTGTATTTCAGATAACTGAGTATTCATTCATGGATAACTCATGCATTTCAATTCAGACAAAGACCTAGTTGAGATAAGAGAAGGGACAATGTACTATCAGTTGGATGAATATTTTTCCTATAAAGGAAGCTCATCCATGATGAGGATTTATCTCCTTTAGGACTGCGCAGTTGGATCAGAGGTTGGTGAGTGTGTGAAGAGGCCAATTCACACAAGTGGTTTCACTAGACCCTAATCAACATTGCACAAAGAAATAGGAGGCTTGGAGGGCAGACCAGAGGTTAGAGATGGAGCAGTTGTACTTTGTTGGACCTAAAAAGCCATGGCAACCTCGGTCGTCAATGGGAAATCAAGGTATGTTTCCAGATCCATCTCAATATTTTAGTAATTTTAATATGGGTCCCCAGTCCATGCCTTATCCGACCATGTGGCCCCAATACCAGCTTCCACCTTGGCAGTAGTGGGCTCCTCAAGCTAGTTTGAGTTCCTCGTGGACTCTAAACTGGCAGGGACCTTCTCCTCCTGGGCAGTTTCCCTAGTCAATTCCACAACAGCAACTTCAGTTACCCTCTAATGTGCCTCCTGGTAATCAGCCTGTCCATCCCCAACTTCCCATCCAACCCAATCCAAATCCTAACAATAAAGGGGCTCAACAAGCTGACACTCTCAACTTACCTTCATACAACATCTCTACTGCAAAATTCTATGAGATGAATTTACGATCTCGGCGGACACTAGATGCTCAACCCTCACCAGTTATCATTGAACAAATTGACAGTGAGGAAAAGGAACCACAAATGGTTGAAGAGGAATCAAACCGAGTCAAGAAAAATCATACACCTCCTCAACCGCTAGTTACTCAAAAACACCAAGCTGAACCGCCCTATCCAGAAAGGTTGGGTTTGAGTAAACAAACCCTCAAGCTGAGTTCAACCTGTTAGGGGAGTTACAGAATTTATTTGTCAAGATTCCCCTACTGCAAGCTATGAGGGACGTACCTGTATACACAAAATCTCTTGGGGAATATTATGCTAAGAAGCCTAAAAAGAAATCAAGAGACCCACTCACCATTCATGTAATTGGGAAGTTATCAGATTTTATGATGGGAAGGTCCATGCCTGTAAAGTATGGGGATCTCGAGAACCCAATTTTAATTGTGCAAATTAATGGGGTAGAAATTTCAAATGTACTGGTAGATTTGGGTGCTGCCATAAATGTCATAACTGCGGAAACTATGCATGCATTAGATCTTATTACTTGAAACGCACACCTACATTGCTAGAGATGACAGATCGATCTACAGCGAAACCTGTAGGGAAGTTTGAAGATATCACAATTTCGGTTGATTCATGGCACTACCCTGTGGACTTCCTAGTACTCCAAACGCAATCTCCAACTGGAGGCCATCCCCTGATTCTGGGAAGACCGTGGCTGGCAACTGCAAACGCTTATATTGGGTGTCGGTCTAGACATATGATCATTTCAAATGGACAAAACACTAAGAATTTAGTATTATATCCTCCCACAGAACCTAACCCATCAGCAAAACCAACAGGCCGCAAGAAATCTTTACTGAGGAAAGAGTCTGAATCAGAAAATGAGGAATTAAGACCAGTTCTTACTATTGGATAGGCCCTCCAGCTGAAAACAGAAACGGAAGATGACACAATTATTACCTTTATTAGGGATCCCTGTTCTGTTTCAGATTTAAATCAGCAAATCTGGGAGTCTGCCTTGAGTTGTGAGACACAGGAAAGTATTGGAACAACAAATGGATTTGATGAGATACCTACAACTACGCCTCATGAAAGTATTTATGTGGAAGTAGAACCAGGAAAAACCTTGAATATCAACCGAGATCTGTTAGAGTCCCAGAAGAAACAAATCTTGGATGTTCTTCAGAAACACAAAGAGGCCTTTGCCTGGGACTATTGAGATATGAATGGGATTCCTGCTAATCTATGCACCCATCACATATACATTAAGGAGGACTATCATCCTGTGAGGCAACCCAAGAGGAGAATGAACCCCGCTCTAAAAAACATTGTTAAGGAAGAGCTTCAAAATTTGCGGGCCGTGTGATTTATCTACCCCATTTCAGACAGCCAATGGGTTTTCCCATTGGTAATGGTCCCTAAAAAAAACGGTAAATGGTGGATATGCGTGGATTATAGAGAAATAAATAAGGCAACTCAGAAAGACCATTTTCCATTACCATTCATTGACCAAGTCTTGGATACGTTGGCTGGGAAGAAGTTTTTCTCCTTCTTGGACGGATTTAGCGGGTACAACCAGATCCATATAGCTCTTGAAGATCAAGATAAGACCACTTTCACATGCCCTTGGGGAACGTTTGCATACCGGGTCCTCCCATTTGGCCTCTGTAATGCGCCTACAACATTCTAGAGGGAAATCTTGGGGATTTTTTCTAATCTGATGGATGATAGTTTTGAGATTTATATGGACAATTTCATGGCATATGGAGATTAATTTGAAGAAGCATTGGGGAAGCTAGAAAAAGTTATTGAAAGATGCAAGCAGGTGCGTGTCTCTTTAAGTACGGAAAAATGCCATATGATGATGAACGGAGGAATAGTCTTGGGACACTTGCTTTGGGTTGTAGGAATCCGGATGGATCCAGCTATGATAAAGGTAATACAACATTTTCCAATACCCAGAACACCCACACAGGTACGTAGCTTTATCGGTTGCGCTGGTTATTACAGGCGCTTTATAGAAAATTTTGCTAAGACATCACATCCGCTTTTTCAATTACTGACAAAAGACGCAGACTTTGTGTGGACAAATGACTGTGATGCAGCCTTTTTGAAGATCAAGGAACTGGTCTGTAGCACTTCGATCCTTTGAGGGCCAGACTGGGCATTACCATTCCATATTCATACTGATGCTTCAGAGACAGCAGTTGGGGCAGTTTTGGGGTAGCAAGTGGATAAGGTACCATATGCAGTTTAATATGTTAGTAAGAACTTGGTTCCTACTGAGTTAAACTACAAATCGATTGAAAAAGAATTCCTTGTTGTCATCTACGCCATCAACAAGTTTTGGCACTATATCACTGGTTACCCCACCTTTTTGCATACTAATCATGCATGCAGCGATCAGTTACCTGATGAATAAACCCGTTACTCTTGGTGGTATTACAAGATGGCTTTTGCTACTTCAAGAATTTGACATTACCATAGTAGATAAACTAGGGAAGGACAACGTGGTTGCTGATTTTATGTCTAGGTTAGAAAATAATGCCGAAGGTACATCTATCGAAGATAGCTTTCCATATGAATATCTCTTTGCAATTTCCGCTAACACTCTGTGGTATGCAGATATTGCTTACTATCTTGCTACAGGGAAGGTACCTCGTCATTTGTCATATAAGGATCGACGGAAAATTATTCATCATACTACCTAATATTCATGGATGGAAGGATACCTCTTTCATACAGGGGTTGATCAGCAGATTTGGTGTTGTGTATCAGAGGATGATATCTATGAGATATTGAAGGCTACCCATGGTGGACCTTGTGGAGGACATTTTGCAGAGAAAAGAACAGGCCACAAGGTGCTGTAATTGGGATACTAATGGCCTTCTATCTTTTGCGATGCTAGAGATTATGTCCAAAGATGTGACACCTGTCAACAGATGGGACAACCTGGGAAATCAGATGAAATTCCATTACAGCCCCAGATAGTCCTTGAACCTTTTGAGAAGTGGGCCATCGATTTCGTTGGGCCCTTCAAACCACCTTCTCACTAGAAGGTTCACATCCTGGTTTGCACTGATTATGTGACTAAGTGGGTGGAAGCCAATGCGGTTGCGAAAGCAACAGAACAAGTGGTTGCAGATTTCCTTTTTGAAGATCTTTTTTCCCGATATGGTACCCCAAGAGAAATTGTTTCGGATGGAGGAGCATTGTTCACATCCCACATGATAGGGAGGCTTATGAGAAATACGGGGTTAAACACAGAGTGACAACTCCTTATCCCCAAGCGAATGGACAGGGAGAAAGTACAAACAAGGTATTGGAAAATATCTTGACAAAAACTATGGCAAGTCATCGCCGAGATTGGTCGCAAAAAATTCCAGAAGCTCTTTAGGAGTATAGGATTACATGGCAGAATACAATCGGGTTTTCACCATTTGAGCTAGTCTATGGGAAGTCTCCCTTGTTTCCAGTAGAGTTCGAGATCAATATGCCCAGAACGGCTTTGGAAGTGGGGTTAGACTTATCAGAGGCCCAAAAACACCGACTGGAACAACTCAATGAGTTAGACGAGATTCGTTCTGTGGATGTCCAGAGAACCACTGCTATCCAACAACAGAGAATGAAATGGCATGATAAATTTATCAAGAATAAGGTGTTTCATACAGGGGACTAGGCATTTCTCTATGACTCCCGGTTCAAAGATTTTAAACGAAAGCTTCACACTCGTTGGATGGGACCCTATGAAGTGGATGATGTATTCGAAAATGGAACAATCAGATTGGTTATGACAGATGAAAATCATACTTCCTTCCTAGTGAACAGACAATGTCTGAAGTTATATCACCATCCAACTTCTAAGGATGCCTTCATCAAACATCTTTCTGATACGTCATGTTTAATGGTTGTTGGTGCAGAGAACACTCTTTCTACCTTCTGTTAATATATATTATTGTTACTCCGCCGGTGTTGTTACTCTACCGTTGTTGTTACTCTGCCGGTGTTGTTACTCTATCGTTGCTATTACTCCATTGGTGCTGTTACTCCGTCGTCGTTGTTACTCCGCCGTTGCTGTTACTCCACCGATGTTGTTACTCCACCGTTGTTGTTACTCCGCCAATGCTGTTACTCCGCCGTTGCTATTACTCCGCTAGTGTTGTTACTTTGTCGTTGTTGTTACTCCGCAGGTGGTGTTACTTCGTCGTTGTTGTTACTCCATCGATGTTCTTACTCCGTCGTTGTTGTTACTCCGTCGCTGCTGTTACTCTATCATTTTGTTACTCCACCGGTGTTGTTACTCCGTCGGTGCTATTACTCCGTCGTTGCTATTACTCCACTAGTTATTTTTGTTGTTACTCCACCGCCAAGTAGGTGGTTAGGTATGCCTTCATTGACTCTTACAAATTTAATTAAAATATTCCAAAGAATAGACCAGTACGTGCCGCAAACAACCGCATTTTAGTTGGGGGGGTGGGGGGTCCCGTCATAACTAAACGACGACATACCTAAAATTGTAATTATATTACATCATTACCAAATCTAATGCGAACCGAAACCAAAAATATTGCGATTTTGTAATCATGATTTTGATGCATTGGAATTTGAAATCGTACGCCAAAAACGTTATCGGTCATTTCCCCAGTATGTTGTATTCAGTCACCATAATCATTCACTTGTACTACCATACCCTGCCATTATTTACTGTGTTTTTTGAGGTGTACCAGTCATTATTACCATTCTTTTACCTCATGGCCACCATGCTAACATTTTTGCCATCGTTAGTTTGGATTGCTATTATTCTCCCCCTGTTAGGATATTCTGACACATAGGAAATAGTTAAGTATAACTTGGTCTAGTGTAGAGTTAGGTAAAGTGTGTTTCTTTACTATGTACTTTTGTAACTTACAATCCGACGTTCACGATATGTAGTGATCCGACGGTTCATTCTCTCCTCGGTATTATCGACACTTGATTTGTGGCTTAACACCCGATTGGTCCATGATCTCTTTTTAAAGAGCATGGAGGGTCATTTGTAGGGTAACCGTTCATGAGAGAAGCTTATGTAAATTTTCATTCTTTTATTAATAAATTGCTTGAAGTGGCCGCGTTGGCTCAGGCCATGGATTGTTTCCCTCTTAGAGGGTTTTAACCACGTCACCAATACTGGTGTATTGATCTGTGATCTGTTTGTGAGTGGTGTCCTTTGGTGTTATGTCTGAGGAACTTACCCTGTAAATTCCTACACCCCCTACCAACCGCCTGTATCCATCGTGTCGATCCAGTTCCTACAACGATGGGTGGGTTGGCTGTGCACCATGAGCTGAAGGATACAACAATGGTCCGAAATAATCGGGAAGTATGGCAGGTTTTTGAAAATGCAGGGTGGAACGTCTATCTCAACAGGTTGCAGGGGTTTAATGAGGCAATTGCGATTGAATTTGCACTCAATTTAGAGTAAGGGAGCTCTCGGGTCTGGGGGATAGAAATCCCTGTTATAGAGGAAACCATTGTAGAGGTCAGTGGGCTATCCCAACAGGGGCAGAGATGGTTTTCGCGAAGAACCTCCCTCCCGGAGTTCCCTGAAGCATTTTTGCAAGCCAGAGAGAATGTTGTTTAGAAAGGTCGGGGGTATGACCAGAATTCATTACCACACCCATGGGGTGAGGTAGCAGGTTTTGTAGTGAGATACATAACTTGCAAGGGGAGGTATACCACCGTGTTTAAATATCATTTCAGAATGTTGGCTCACCTCTGGTTCCCACAGTCGAAAGCCTTCTCATTGAATATGTCGTTCTTCCTGTTAAAAAGTCTCCAGATGATGGCGCAATCTGCTCGGCGTTCACGACAAGTTGCGGTAGTCATTGCCAACCATGGGTTGGTCCGACTGTTAGTTATGCATGCAATCGATTGACTTCAAATCCCGTGGGAAACATTCCGGGATTCTACAGAGGAAGAGATAGAAGCTACTAGAGCCACTAGAGAATAAGAGTCGAAAGCGATGGAGGAAGAACCCAGAGGAGAGGACGAACACATAGACCAAGAAGAACCAGAAGAAATGGAGATGGAACCCAAGGGGCTGAAACAAAATCGGGAGCGTGAACCGGAGAGGATAGTCGAGGCTGCCCCACAAGAATAAACCTCGACCAAAGAACCATTGGAAGAAGAAGTGTTGTAGCAAGGGGCCGATATAGAAAGGGTCACCAGCACCACGACCGAGGCTGTCTCACAAGAACTGGCCTCGACTATGGAGCCAGTGGAGCAAATCAGCAACGCTATAACAAGATAAGAGGTACCACATCAGGATGAGGTGGAAGAATTCGTTAATATTGCGGCCGGGGGTGTCCCACAAGGACCACTCTCGACCGTGGAACCGATGGAGGAAGATGAACCAGGACGAGAGGGGCCCGAAGCTGAAAGAACCGTGGGGCCAATAGAAGGAGAGGCTATAGGTATAATGGACGGAATTGACATAATGATGCAAGAATCCATTTTTATCAATGTCGTCCTGGAAGAAACAGTGCCAGCATCGTCTGATCAAGAATTGTTGGATACGGAAGGTGGTGTTACACAAGAACCACCATCAACCCGTCCAGCCCTGGTATGCAGAGGAATTAGATGTTGAGACTGATGCTGCTCGACAAGAACCAACGTCAACCTCGGAACGGGGGACTGCACAGACAGGGGTTTTAACCCAGAGCAAAGATGTTGCAGACAGAGGGAAAGAGCTCGAGGTCACAGCCGGGGATGAGATAGATCAGGGGGGAAAATTATTTCAATTTTCCTCTTACTTCTCCATTCCAAAAGGGGCGAGGGTGTCTCGCTCTTCCCGACACGCAGGGGAGGATGTTGTCGTTCCACCGATTTTGAAGTTTGATGGGTCGAATAAGGGACCAACTGCCACAAGTTTGTTGGCCGCAAAATTCCAGAGAGACCTTTCCCAGGAACCCAAAAGAGAGGAAGAGACAGGTGTTTCTGAAACAAGGGAACATGGAGGGGAAATTTTGGCTGAAACATCGATGGACACCCATCAAGTGAGTCCACCACCTATCGAGATAGCTTCACAACGGGTCGAGGCAAGAGTCAGTAAGTAAGTGATTGCTACCAAGGAAGAGAGACAAAGCAAAGCAGCCCCGTCAATTAACTGTGTGGATACTCCCTCGAGTAATCCACCACCGGTCGAACCGGTTACAGTACCAGATGAGGTGGTGGTCAAACAAGAATGGATAGAGTTGTGTGAGAAATGGAGGCTTCCTGTTAAGCAAAAATATTAGATGCAATTCAAAGAAACAATACAGCTCAAAACAGAGGTGAATAGGCTGAGAAGGCAGGTGCACCAGTTGAAGAAACAAGTGAAGAAATATAAGTGGCGTGCTAAGAAGCCCAAAGCCACGATGGCCGAAGCAGAGACACAGGTAGATGAAGTGGAAACAACCTCTATTGCCACTCAGATAGACCCTATCGAGTATTTGTTTGAAGGCAGTGAGTTTTCTTTGACGGTTGAAGTACAAACTTGGAAATCCACCGTGGCGCGATATCAGAACGAAGTGAAGAAAGCCCAAGAACGAGCATCCACGACTATCTTCCAATATGTGGAGCACATAGATATAATGCGATTGAGGTATGCAAAGCAGCAACTCAAGGTGGAGCGACTGGAAAGGCAAGTGGCAGAATTTAAATCCGACAAAGAACGAATTCTCAATTTAGCATAGGAGGTGATGGCACGTCGCCCTCCTGCTTCCAGTTACTCTTTATTTTTGCATGAATGTTTTCTTTTCTTCTGTTTGGAAAGCATCAAGAAAGAAATTAGTCATGAGATTGAGGATTGTGTACAGTTCCTCCAGATATTGAGAGCCCATGATGTGCCAACTCAGCATTTGATGTGTGAGCTTTACATGCATGAGTATCTCCTACGTGTTGATAGAGAATTTAATCCGGTTCCATATGTGGGGGACATTCATTTGAGGGCCCTCACCTCTTACATTTTCAATCAGATAAGCTGGTAGAAGGCTTCTAATACGTTTGAGTCAAGTTAGGTCACGAAGCCTTTTATGGTAAGAGGATAACCCGAGAGATCAGTGACTATGTACAATAAGCACGATACATCTTTAGAAATTGTGGGAACGGGGAACGGATGTTGAAGACACAAAAGTGGTGCATTGATCTCTGTGTCAAGCAATTAGTCACGTTTCAAGCTGAGGCCCTGGATAGTTGTCAGAAAATGTTGATGATGTCACCCACATTTGTCCGAAACAGAGAACTGTTTGGAGCACCAAATTTTGCACGAGCACTCAGTAGGGTGACACGTGTGCCACATTTCGTTGCAATAGCCACTTCTCCTACAAGTCAATGCTCATTTTGGCACTTCCTAAGAAACTTACAAGAAATTAATAGTGTGGAAAAATTCACCTGCTCATCACTTATAAAGGATATTAATATCCCCCTCCATCCACAAACTGCACTGTATTTTTCTATCACCTCCTTACCAACATCATTTTCATTATTTTTATGAAATGGATAACCCATAAATCCTAGATATGAGTTATGAATCAATTTCTATAGGCTCACAGAGCCACATCTCTATTTTGTACGCAACCGGGAGTAATTTAACACAAATATTTACTTCATTACTAGACCAAAATGGGGGATATCTAACAAATTTAAAATACTTGATTTATCAACCCCCTTAGTCCATTGTTGAGGTTCACAAACCCGTGGAAGTCTTGGTTGGACTGTGATAGTCATGTACTTTACCTTAGCAAATTGGGGAAAATTGTTGGGGTATGTGACAAAGTGTTCATTAAATTTCAGCTTGTCGATCATGTTGAGCATGCCACCTTATTTGATAACACCTTTCAGAATTGAAGGTGTTAACAATTTATACTTTGGCTCTTTCAACAACTGAGTTTTTTTATTTTGCAACAAGTTGTGGATTCCGCACACCACTAGCGACTTATGTCCTTGATTTATTGGGAACTAATGATGAGGCCATGGCATATGTATCTAACAAATACAAAATTCATCTGCAACTACATTTTGATTAGTTTTGTGCTTCACGCCTCGACTTTACTCTTACAAATATGAGACAATGAGAAAAGAACTGGATGAAGTCTTAGTGACTTACATGCCTTGTGCACATTTTCAAGAACAATAACTTTTAGTAATCTTGGTTATATCTTATAATAACTTCACTAGGCATGAACATAGTTTGTGATTCTAGCCATGGTAGAATTCATGCCAAGCAACCTTCCTAACATTTCCGCTGATCTAGGACACATTTTTATTTAATAGATTTAATGTCCCTTTTAATATATTTCCACAATGCCCATCCACATGGGTGGCACATGCTTTTACTGGTTCCTTTTTCTACAATTTATTGGTTTCTATTGGCATCATTGACCACTAGATGTAGTCCACTTTTCATGTTATCACTGGTACTACACACTTTCCTTGAATGCTTATACATGTGGCTGTGCAATGTTCTTGGTGCACAATGTGTTAGCCCTTCACTGTAACAAGATATATCTACTTTTCCAAGTTAGTCACATTGTTCCTGCCAACACAACATTCTTTGGGCTCTCTACTTCACAATGTTGACCTGTGAATGCCAATAAGGTTACAAAAACAAATATTTTTTACCCCTACAAACACATCAACTTTGGAAAGTGGGGTAATTGTCTCTAGACAATTTTAGTCGGTTCCCTTTGACAAGTCATTGATGGGATCCTCATTCAGTTTCTCCGATTGTACTGTCATTGCATTTGTGACATACTGCATAAGATACAATCCAACCTAATGCATATGAAATTTCCTAGGGTGTTTCATAAATTCGTTGTCATACATCAACACAAGATCATCAACCTGGGATTTCTTTTGCTTGATATGGAAATCATGCCATGCCTTTTCCCTAGCCTTCACCTCCTAATAGGTCAACATTTTTCACCTCCCGAGTTCAATAAATATGGAGAACTAGAAATGAAAAGGTTTGTTACTAAACTACATATAAACGTGTTTTTATAAGAAGAAATCATTTTTTCCAAACACACTTGCAAGCAATATTTCAAAATACAATATTTTCAAACGTTCTATTTTGGTTTGATTTTCTCTACAAGAGAATGTAATGTGCAACTTTATAATTTCAATACATAAGGTTGGTTTTTTAGTAAATTGACATATAATTGTAGTCTAAACCTCTCTAAAATGACAATTTGAGATGCTAAGATTTGGAATAAATTAATGAAATAAATAACACTAATATGATTTTACGGTTATGTAATAGCCTTGGGAGATTGCGTTAGAAAAGATAAACACCAAACAAACAAACTTAGGAAAAAAGGACAAGCAAACAAAAAGATAACTCCTCGGAGAACCACATTAAAGAAAAAGTGAACTGTGTAATTAAATAGAACAACATATAAGTGAGAGGAAGAATCTTACCTTAAGAATGTCATTGCAAACAGTAGCACAATAGTCTTTGTGCCATTAATATTTTCTCAAGTAATATTTTCAAGTTGGAAGTGATAGGTTTGGAGTTGAAAGTAAGATCACCAAGTGAAATTCTATTCAAGATGGAAAGGTCCTGTTGTTCCCCACCTTGTGAAGAAGGATCGCCCCTTTCTCTTTCATTATTCCTATCAAAAGAACCTTTTCTCCTTTTGTCTCCCTCCCTTTAAATTTTCTTTCCGATTCAATTATCCTTTTCGACTTCTCATAAATTGGACCTTTTCTCATTTTCTCTCACTTTAAATTCATGTTCCCATTCCCTTTCAATTCCCCCCACGAACCTTTCAAAAAATACTTCTTGCTCGATAGCACCGTGAAACCCTCTATAGTCGCTTTCCCTTTTCGTCTCTACATCATCCCCAATTCTTGTTCATAATTTGATCCCTCTTTGATAGAAACCTCCCTTGACTGGACACTCAACCTTCCAGAATATATCCCTTCTCCCCTTGGCTAGTTTGTTTCATAAAGCACTCTGCAATCCATTCCAATATATTTTCTTTATTTGTTAGTGATAAGTAACTAGGTCAAATCCCAATGAGTTTAGGGTAGCTTTTTTGACATAAAAGAAATTCTCTAACATGTCAAATAAAATAATCCTTCGTAGGTGACAACATGCAAAAAATGAGTTTAATACGTTTAAGCGCTCATTTGCTTTAAAATCAAGTTTAATATCTCTATTTTGAAACTAACATGGAATTTTTTTGGCTCAAGCCTTTCCTGAATATCTGGCGAGTCTCTCACGTCAATAAGATTTTTTATCTCTAGCTTGGCCTAGCCATTTATTGAATATGTGAAAAGTGTCTTGATGATCTTGTCAATAATAGTGGCAAATTCCTATCATGGACCTGTCTAAAGACCATTATCAATCCATAACACGTTGAAATCTTCAATGGTCCCATTACCTTTCCTTTTCCGTGTTGTCCCCAATTATTGTTCCATCATTATGGCTTTTTTTTATAGCAAGCTCCCTTGATCGGTCAACGACCTTCCAATTAAGTCGATTCCTGCTCCTCTAGCCTAGGTTATTTCACAAAGTCATATGCAATCCATCCCAATAGGATTTTTTTTATCTGCTAGTGGTAGGTCATGAGGTCGAAACCCTATGAATTTTGGGTAGAATTTTGGTCATTAA
>APFE031666848.1:0-22452 GCA_000404065.3 Pinus taeda
GGATGCAAAATTTGACACTGATGAGACACCTACTAATGCAAATGCAAAGAGCTTTTTGATCACTGATGGAGGGCTTTCAAGACCGACACTAACATTGGCTCCAATGGGGATGGTAGCTCCTTGGAGGTGCCAAGAACCTTAGACCTCTGGGAGATCAGACCAGTGCCTTATCTATTGGGCAATGGAGTCAATTTATTCACATGTGACCAAATTTGAAAACAACTTTATTTGACTTGGAGAATTTACTGAAATCCTGGACTAACTTTGACACTAACTCACTTACTCTATGCAGAAAATGAAATGACTGAAACAACTTGTAAAACTCACACCAACTAACCACCATTTTCAGAATTATAGCCTTCACCACGGGCCCCAAACTGAAGATGAGAGATCAGTTTCACACTTGTTGCAGAATGAAAATAAAATGGTACTTACAATGAGAGTGAATAGAGCAGAAAATGCTCAAGCATGATACGTTTTGAGCAGGCGGCCATTCACCGACCCACCAAGACATTCCTCATCGTTCATTTCTTTAAGAAGAAAAGCATTTGGACCACGGTATGCTGCAATTTTGTAAGGACCTTTCCACAAGTTGTCAAATTTTCCGTGTTTCCCTTTGTCTTCATTGCGGGCATCCCATCTCAACACAATATCATCAATCTGAAAATCATCAGCTTTGGCCTTTTTATCATAAATTTTCTTTATGTGCTCCTGCAACTTAAGGGAATTCTGATGAACCTCATCTCGTGTCTGCTGTAAATGAATCATTTGACTGATCCGCCTTTGCATAGAATCCTCTTCACCACTAGCTTCTTGAAACAACTTTTCTACCGGAGCACTAAGTGAAGTAGGAAAAACTGCATCTACTCCATAAACAAGTTCAAATGGTGACACTCCAATTGACTTCTTATGACTTACCCGATCAGTCCATAATGCATTTATCAACTTCTTGTGCCAGCTTTTCTTATTTATTTCTAGCAATTTCTTTATGATATTCAATAGCGATTTGTTTGACGATTCGGCCAGCCCGTTACCTTGCGGATGATAGGCAGTTGAATGACCCAAGCTGATGTTATATTTATAACAAAAATCAACTAGCTTCTTTGATTTGAATGCTGCTGCGTTATCTGTAATTATCTTATGTGGACAGCCAAAACGTGACAAGATATTATCTTCAAGAAAGGAGATAATTACCGAGTCCGTAGCTTGCCAAGTAGGAATGGCTTCAATCCATTTTGTGAAGTAATCTGTGGCGGTCAAGATCCATCGATGCTGCCCGGAAGATGCCGGATGGATTTCGCCAATAAAATCCAAGCCCCATTGCTGAAATGGTGCACTGATTTCGACCGGCTTGAGTGGTAAAGGCTGTAATTTCTGTTTCCCTTGAAAAATTTGACATTCATGACAACTCTTTACTGCTTTATACACATCAGAAAATAAAGAAGGCCAATAAAAACCAGCTCTCAAAATCTTATTAGCCGTGGTCTTCCAAAATAAGTGACCCCCACAGTCACCTTTGTGAAAATCATCAACCGTTGTCTTAGCTTCCTCTTCGACCAAACAGTTCAGCAAGATGCCACCGAGATCTTTCCAATAAAGTGCAGATTTGATAATGCAAAATTTGGCAGCCTTTAGTTTCAATGTTCTAGCTTTGTTTTTAGGCATTCCAGGAGGTAAAGATAAATTTTGAAGCACATAAACTATATCAGCATACCAAGGTGAAGACACAAAGATATCGGACACCGGTAAAACAGAATTTTCTTCATCTTCATCGGACAAGGCAACAATCAAATTGATATCAAGGACGTGAAGATTTGTTTCAGCCATTAACTTAGCTAAACCTTGACCTTTAATCAACTTGGTAGGCTTAATTTCTACATCATACTCTAAGAGTGCAACGATCCACTTACCCCTTCTTCCTTCCGGTTCCGTTTGCACTAAAACGTCCTTCACAACTGCATTAGGAACATATGCTAAAACACGAGAATTCAATATATAAACTCGGAAATCTTTCAATGCTTTGATGAGTACCAATGCTTGCTTGTCAATGATATTATAATTCAACGCTCCGTCCCTTATGATGCGGCTGAAAAACGCTATGGGCCTCTCAACTCCATCTCTCTTTTGCATTAACACAACTACCAATGTATGCTCGGAAGCAAATGAAAACAAAATGAAATCTTGTGTATAATCTGGACTGATCAAAGTTGGAGCTGAAGATAAGACTACCTTTATCAAATTGAAAGACTTCACCGCCTCTTCGGTCCATTTAACATCGTTGTCCTTCTTGAGCATATTGGTTATCTATCTAAGATGTTCAGCAAGATTGGGAATGAAACGACACAGAAAATTCAACTTTATATTGAAAGACTGAATTTCTTTCTTGCTACGAGGCTGCTCCAATTGCTGAATTGCTTCTACTCATGCAGGATCTATACGAATGCCATCTTTAAAAATGATATGGCCCAACAGCTTGCCTTCACTCATAGCAAAAAGACTCTTTTTCGGATTCAATGAGATGTCATATTTTCTGCACTTTTCAAACACCTTAGTCAAGTGAAACAAATGCTCTTCATCTGATTTAGAAAACACGGTCAAATCATCAAGATAAACAACTAGAAAGACATCTTTCTCATTTGCTAAGGCCATGTCCATTGCCCGCTGAAATGTAGCACCCACATTCTTCAATCCAAAGGGCATCTTGGCATAATGAAATGTACCCCATGGAGTAGTAAATGCTGTCTTGTCACGGTCATCTTCGTGCACCAAAATCTGATTGTACCCAGAGTATCCATCAAGCAATGACATCCTAGATGCCTCCACTACCCGCTGCAATATGTGATCCATCTTGGGCAGCGGATAATTGTCCTTTAATGAAACTTTGTTCAGATTTCTGAAGTCAATGCACAAGCGAATCTCACCGATTTTCTTCCTCACGGGCACCAAGTTGGAAATCCAATCGGAAAACCGAATTGGCACTATAATTCCAGACTTATACAATCTATTGACTTCTTTCTCACTCAATGGCATCAATTTAGGATTAATTCTTCTCAACTTTTGCCAGAAAGGTTTTTGATTTGGTTTTATGGGAATAGTATGTTGAATGATACTTGTGTCGTAAGTTTTCAAATCTGAATAATCCCATGCAAAAACATTAGCATACAAAGACAATAATCTGATGTATTCTTTCTTTACCTTTGGCGGCAATGCCTTTGAAAGTTTAACCATTTTTGGATTTTCAGCTGTCCCAAGATTTACATCTTCAACTCCTTCAGCTGTTGGCCTCAAAGTTGGTTTGTGGGCCACATCATCCTGATCAAACAATTCTTCCAAAGGAATTAGTCCTTTTGGAATGTAATTGTCTTTGAGCTGCAATACATCCATCTAATTCACTCCCTCAGCTTCCGTGTCTATTGAGATCTCTTCAAACTTACCCTCAACTTGCAAAAAATCTTTGATTTCTTCGTCATCTTGGAACACTTGCCAACACCTTTGGTTATCTGGAACTGTAGGACGATGCTTCACATATATTTCAAACTTATTGCTGGAATTCATGGGTATTTTCAGATTACTCGTCGCCTTAGCCAATGCATCCGCAATGCCATTTTGAATCCGGGGCACACATTTCAAAGTATGTTCAGAAAATCTTTTTAAGATGTCTAAAACAACATTCCGATATGCTCTCATACGAGGATGTTTGGCCTGAAATTCACCTTTCACCTGCTTGATAACTAACTCGGAGTCGCCATAAACCGCTATCTTCTTTGCCTTCAACTTCCGTAGGATTTTCAGACCAACAATTAGAGCTTCATATTCCGCCTCATTGTTTGAACAATCAAATGCCAATTTATAAGAGCATACCCGTACCTTACTTGGAACTTGATTTTGAGCTAAGAATGGGCTTCAAATCCACACACCTATACCAGCACCATCACTGCCCACTGCACCATCAAAATCCATGGTCCAAAGACCATCCTCATCATCTTCTAAGTGCTGAAAATCTGACTTTGATTCATGTTCTATTTGCTGCCCCTGTATTTCAGCAATTGGCCTCATGACAGCGGACCTTTCTTCGCTTTCCTTTCTCAAAACTTCCCTAAAATTTTCTGAAATGTCTGGTATATCTTCTACTTGAACTAACTGACTATCTACTTCATTGAAATTCTCCGCAAACAAAACAAAATATTATAAATCTGTCTGTACATAATTTACAGGATGATTGACGGGCTTTTCTTTACTAGTGATCATGTACTTCATCTTTTGCTCCCGATATAACTTCCTCATTTGACCGAAAACTGGAATTGTAGCATATGAAAAATCTAGCTGAAGTGTACCTTTGAGTTTGGCTCCCCATGATCTCGACAGCAACATACCAAACCGTGGAGGAATATTCGCCACCACCACATCCATCAAAACGTTCTTTGCTGGAATTTGATCTAGACTCACCACTAAGTCTTTGATCAAGCCAATACATCTTACCCGGCTGGAATCAAATGAGTACAAATCATGATACTTCCTTGTGACGTCAAGTCCCAGCTTCTCCATGATTGTTTTTGGCATCAAATTATGTGAAGCCCCCGAGTCGAACATGGCATTGTGTAATACAAACTCATGCAAACGTAAGATGATATAAAATGGAGGAACATTATTCTCGGGAGACTCACCATTCAAAGCTGGCCCAAAGATTAATTCCAGCTGATCATCTTGTACATTCACCATGTATAGCATTGGATCAAAATTCAACAACTTGGAAATTTGATTTCGGTAAGTGGTGTTCTTCATGACCTCCGTCAAAGGAATTGATATCTTCACCTTTGCAATTTCATTCTCTAAACTGAAAACTGGAAGCTTCTCACCTTCTTTTGGCGGATTATCTCTTTTTTCTGATTTGTCCTTTGGTGGAATTGATGGCTGATCTACCTTAGCTGCTGATGATGATGGAGTTGTTGAAGGACCAACTATGTCTTTTCCTTTTGAGGAAATCGAGTCATCCTTTGCTGCCATATCTTTCTTTTTCTGCACGGGATTTATGGGGATAGCTCGGTTTCTCAATTGCCTTTGCTGTCCTTGCTGCGCTGATAGTGCATTCAAATACCCTCTTTGATACTCTTCAGATTCTTCCTCAAGTATCATATCATTTGATAAAATATACTGCTCATCTTGGGGAAAGACGAAATTACTCACCAACTCATCTTCTTTAGTGATATATGTGGGCAGATCATCAGGCGTAAAGAAATAATTTTCCTCTCCAACATTATCACCTTCATCTTCAGATTCTTGGCCAATAAAATTCTGCTGAAAAGGAGGTTTCACTTGCTGCTGAACTGCTGTGTCTTGTGCCTTTGTTTCACGCTGCTTAATCCTATATTGTTGCTGCTGTTGACCTCTGAAATTGGGATTACGAATCTGCGGCTCCTACTTGTCAATAGTAACCTTTTCAAATGTCCTTCTGAGCTGCTCAAGTTCTCGGAGAACAACCTGATTTGATGTGGATGCTTCCTCTTTTATTGTGACTCGCTTTTCTGCCTTCAACCTTGCTCTTTTGTCATTCAAATTTGCCTCAACACTGACGGAAATTTTCTGCATCTCCTCCAAGGTAGGTGGGTCTCTATCTCTCAATGAATAGGCCATCTCCGGATCAAAACCATAAGGGAACTTAAGAAGTGCTGACTTTCTAGATGGCCTCAAATCATCAGGAATAACATTATACACCGTATTGAACCTGATTATGTAATCTTGAACAGACTCACCCGGATTACGCTTGAGATTGTTGTATTCGGCATTGATTTGTAGCAGGTCCTTTCTTATTTCCCAGCGGTCCAAAAACTGCCTTTGCAATACATCTAAGGAAGTAATGCTTCTCGCTGCCAATCCTCTGAACCATTTTCTAACTTCTCCGGCAAATGTTTGTACGAACAACCTCATGGTAACATCCTCCTCATCCAACTCATATAGATCAAAAAATGTGGTCATCTTGTCAATATGCTGCTGAGCGGTAATGCTTTGTGGAGTGCCATCAAACATGGGGATTTTACTTTGATAATCCGCTGGCATATCATGCAGATTTGCAGGCAAAACTAGTGGGGCAAAACGGGAAACCATTGCTCTTGGAGGGGGAGTAGGATGGGTATGAGGAGGAGGAGGTGTGATAGCAGGGATTATAATAACAGAAGGTGGAGTTTGAGGAGTTGTGGGAGTCGGAGGAGTAGGAGAAGTGGGAGGAGAAATGACTGTGGATTCGGGATAAGTGATTATAGACGAGATTGAAACAAATGGAGGAAAAGATACTTCGTGATCCGTGATCGTAAATCCAATGTGATCAGATATATTCTCAACAAAATCAGCGAGGGTAGTAGCTTGAATACGTGTCTGGAGATGTCTTAAGATAAAATTTTCAACCAATTTGTTATGTCTCTCAAACTCAATAGCAGCAGCAAAATCAGGGTCGGGAACTAGAGAATCAAGTGCACTTTCAGATTTGGTTTTGAACAAGGACAACTCAAAACTTTGGTCAAAGTCTATGTTATCACTTAAAACCACAGTTCACCTATGTCCAAAGATTCATATAATTTTTTTTTTGTTTAAGTCAATAGGTTTCTATGTGTGTCACTTTGAAATTAGAATTTCAAAAGGTATTGATGTGAGTCCTTGTAAAAGAATCGTTAGATACCCTCCATCATTATTGTTTAAGGCATGTCTTGTCTTGTTTGCGTCATTTATATTTTGCACAGTTTCGCAGCGCAATCTGATTGGCCAATTTAGCTGCGCAATAATTTTTCCACCTTTTCGCAGCGTATCATTTACCAGCCATTTCGTAGCGCGTTTTGTCAATTCATAATTGTCTGCGCTATGAAATCGGGGATTCGGGGTTTTTTGCAGCGCATTTTCTTGAAATGTCAAGTCTGGGGAGATGAGTCATTAGGTCCGTCCACATTTTGTCAGTTGATGTCTTCTCCAGGTCATGATAGGTTATCATTCCGCCATCAAGTTTAGGATCACGCACATGACAATCATTTTAAGAGATTTTATGAGATATGGTTATGTCATAATGTATATTCATGGTGCGTTAATATGCCTGTTGTATGATGAGATTTTTTTTGAAAAAACGCAAAGAAGCCCGAGTTTTCATTTAAAGGGATCATTGCAAGCGAGCCTGCACTCCAAAGCCGAAGTTGTTTTTGAATTGTAGCTGCTGTTAGTTCTCTGTGTGAAGATATTCGAAGCAAGATGGAGAAAAGAGGACATCAATCCGGAAGGTGCCTAAGAACAGAGCCAGAGGGGCTTGATCTTACACTCAGAGATGAAGGTGTAGCAAGAGCCTTTAAAAATGTTGGTTGCTGGAGGTTTTGCAAAAAGTTGAAAGGAGGACATACAGAGGTAACAAAAGCTTTTGCATTGAATTTTACTGGCTTGAATTCTAAGGTGTCAATGCTAGAATTTCCTATGTCTCCACAAGCCATTTCTATTGTCACTGAAATTCCGAGAGGAGGACAAGAGTGGTTCAAAAATTTTAAGTTTGACATGACTCCCTGTAAGGAATTTTTAAAAGAACAGTATGTAAATGAGGACCTCACCAAAGCTGTGCCAAGGAGTTATGTAAAAGAACATTATGCTCTGCTCCTTACATGCATCCAGAAATACCTAACATGCGAGGGGAGGTACACCAAAGTTTATTCCTATCATTTCAAACTCTTGTTGCATTTCACAGGTAAAGCATCAATAGACATCCCTTTTTACTTGTTCAGAAGCCTTAGTAAAATGTATGATAAAATCCAGTTAAGGAAAGATGATTGTGAAACATCCCTGTTTCACCATGGTTTAGTAAAGTTGCTGGTGTTAAATAGTTTGCAAAAAATTGGTAGAGATTGGGATTCTTTCATTTTTATGGCCGGCTTTCAAAGCAAGACAGGCCTCACTCCATTGCCGGATAGGGAAAAAGAAGGAAGAATTGAAGAACCTACCTTGGCTGAGCTCAGAAAGGAGGTGAAAGACCAAAAGAAGCCCAAAACCAAGTCGAGGAAATCAGAGAAGTCTGTGGTCATAAAGGAGACACCTAAATCATCAGCAAAGGAGACACCCAAGTCATCAAAGGAGAAAATCAAGCACCAGAAAGATGCACCAGGGCCAAGTGGAGTTGAACAAGTGTCAAGAATCAGAACCAGAAGTCAGCTAAGCAGAGAAAAGGGCAAATCAATAGCGGTGGAAGAAAGCCCTATGTCAAAGGCTAGTCTAAATGATTTGCTTGAGGCAATTGATTTTGAGCAAGCGAAATCAGTGCAGGTTGAGTCAATGCCTATTGACCTAACCCAGTCATCACCTGATAGCACCAAAAAATCAAAGGCCTTGAAAAGGTTAAGGTTTGAAGAGTCTGGTAAGGAATTTATGGTCAAACCACGAAGGCCAGTCACCAGGGGGCAAATCAAAACAGCTGAGCAAGTTCAGAAGGATGAGGTAGCTGTGAAGGTAACTGCAACAAAGAAATTAGACAACTGCCTAAAGCAGAGAAGGTAGAGGAAATCAAAAGAAAACCATACACAAGAGGACAAGCCAAAGAAATGGAAAAGCAGATACCTCAAGCAGAAAAAGCAAAGGAAGTCAAAAAGAAAGATATGGATAAAAAAGTTCCCATTGTCAAAGAAACCAAAACCTCATCTTCAAAGGAACAATGGGAGGCAGTTGAGGAAGAAATGGCTAATTTGGAGAAAACTGTATCAGAAATTGCAGCCATGGAAAAAGAGCTTGCAAAACTAAAAGCTCAGTTAGGCAAGTTAGCTACCAAATGAAAATTGCAAATGTTTAAGGTCAGATGTTACCCCAAGTTTTTGTTTTATTTTTCTTAAGTTCATTGGTCTTTGAGGCATGTAAGCACAACATACAAAAGGAAGAAAAATTAGGAACTTTGGAAGCTAAAAGCGAAGCTGTAGCAGTCACAAAGTATTTGATAAATTTATTGAAGACTGTAATTTTTTGAAAAGAACAGCAGTTTCGTAGCGCGCTACGAAACTGCTGTAGATGACTGTTTTGTAAGAAAAAATGAAATTGATGCTGAGGTCAGAAAATTTTGAAAAGGAATGCCTAGAGGGAAGGAAAGAAACCATACAAGGCTGTCAAAGCATTCAAAGAATGACAGGTATAAGTATTGGAGCAAAAAGGTGAAACATTTTGGTTTTTTGCTAAAGTCTTCCTAAAGCTACTTTATGACCGAAATATTAGGGTTCTGGTAGGGTTACTGAAATTTTGGGTTGAACACATGTCCAGTCCACAAAGCACCCCGATCATTAGGCATATGGTGTTATGCGTGGTCATCAAAGGTATTAAACAGCTTGAAGCATGTTCATCTGGAAATAAAGATTGATGGAAGGCAGGGACCGTGAAAACAGGGCACACATCTTCATCAAATAATGAGTCACCTGCACAGTTAGAATCCAAGGAAGCTCGTTCAGTGAATGCCTCTCAAATGCATTTCAGCCACTACAGAAATAGTACAAGTGTCAAAGCTCAAGAAGGAATCATGCACACGAGGAGATAGAATTAGAGTTTGAATAGGAATAGGACTCTATGTATTTAAAGCACAATACCTTTGTATTTAATAAGTTAGTTTAGATATAAGGTAAGGAAATTAATGATAGATTTTCGAGCTTCCCTCATGCTGGAGGAGGAGACTCAAGGTAGTTTAGTTTTGTTTTCCTATATATAGGAAAAACTTTGATGTAAAAGGGGTTAGAGATTTTTATAAAAACAGAGTTTTCATATTGGCTTGTGTAAAGGACTTTGACAGTAATAGAAAGGATACTTTTTCTTCCCAAGATTCATCTTGTGTTTCAAATGCTCAGAGTATATGTGGTTTGGTCTTTATTCATCTTGTTTTACAGTTCATTAAACATGCAATCACTCTGAATTCACCTAGTGCTCAGACTTTCTGTGTATGTTTATTGAGTTGAAGTTCTTCTTGGTAAATGTTTTGAGCATTTAGACATTATATGCCTTGGTTTCCATGATTGAGTAGTTACTTGTTTACTGCAGAAGTGTATGACTCCATGAGCCCAATGGGAGAAACCTAATTTTGTTGTTCCAACCAGCTTAAATTTCATATACTGTTTAAAGAGTTAGCCATCTTTTCTTGCCCTTAATGCATATCAAAAATCTGTGAGAGAGCCCTCTCTGACTAAGGAGGCTAAACCTTAGCCTAAAGCCTGGTCTGAAACAGTTTCATGAGATCTTATTAAGTAGCAGCCCTTAGTACATGATTTTATGATAACAGTCTAGATCTTCGAAATACTTGATAATAGCTGGAGATGAATAAGATTTGAAAATAGATCTAGGATCAGTAGCTAGCTTGTTTTTGCAAAAATACTAGGAAAGAAAAAGAATTCAGCCTATGAAAACTCTCAACCTATCATCCACGGCTCAGAGTTAACAATTATACTAGGATAAAGTGCCAATGAAGCGCTACTTTCACAAGCTCACGGAGATCGACTGAAGCATCGTTTATCTACTAACGCTGATGTAAAACAAGAGTGTGTTCGAAGGCTACCTGGCGTATCTTCAGACTTCGTCTAAGACTTATGAAATAACACGTCAATGAGCAAATGATAAGTTTGTTCTCCCCAGTATGGTCGCCAGTATGTTAGCGCTTGAAATTTCACCTTAGGCTGAAAAAGGCAAACCTCAAGGCAACATCAAACCTTTTAGCCTCGTAGCTAGCCCTACGGGGTAGGAGAAGGCTCTCTCTAGTCTATCTCGTAAAATCTTCAATGGATAAGATGACCAATAAGGTAACACTAATATTAGGCTAGTAAACTGATTAGAAGGATTGATTTTGAAATTTTTGGGTTTTTGGTGGCAAATTGAGGAAGTGGCAATTTTGGGTGCGGGGTTTTGACACAGTTTCTGCAGGGGGTTCTTTGAGGCGAGATAGGAGACCATATTGATGCCTTAAGCTGATGTGAATGGATGAGAAATACAGGTGAGGAGCTAAGGAGGGAAAACAGTAACTTTGAATCCTCCTTAAATAGTAGAAAACATTGAAATTAAACAAACTTAGAAGCAGAGCATGACAATCATGAATTCTTACTTTAACACTTCGTTTGTTTAATATGCAGAAGGAAAAGAAAGGAAATGATTCACATAACACA
Organism: Pinus taeda; assembly: GCA_000404065.3. Taxonomy (NCBI): domain Eukaryota; kingdom Viridiplantae; phylum Streptophyta; class Pinopsida; order Pinales; family Pinaceae; genus Pinus; species Pinus taeda. The sequence continues at coordinate 11,136 of APFE031666848.1, forward strand.
CTTACAGGTACATAGAGAAACACACCATCAATACATGTAACCACAAGAATCCCAAAAAGGACTGCAGAACCCTGGTCTTCCTTAGCCAAAAATTGCAGAGATACAGTGAAATAATACAATGATAGCTTCTCCCTCAAGATTCCAACCATGAAAATGAGAAAGAAAGTACATAATATAGATCATATAACCTCTTTCCCTGCCTCCATGGGTCAATCTCACTATCCCAGGAGCTGTTTCAACCACTTCTAAACTTAGCACTACAAACTAGGCAGTCAAAACAACTTGCCTCTATAAGATAGGACACCAATTCATTCATTTAATTTCCACCTTTTTATGAATGAATCTTCTAGAAGAGGTACATAAGAGTAAAAGTGTCATAAAATTACATTAATTACATCAAATAGGATAATAATCCACCCCAAAAAGTCAAACAGGGTCAAACTGCGTTTTTCTGAGCTGTACAGTGAAATTTGGAGAAATTTGCCTGACGGGTCGCGCGCCTCTGCTTGACGGGTTGCGCGCTTTTGGGACCAATTTTGGGGCACTTCCAGGTGTCTAAATGAAGCAAGAATAGGCTTGGTGGAAAGGTCTGTGAGTCTACTTTCCAACCCAACTGGAATTTCTCAATTTGGTGGTCATTTGCCCCTCCAAAATTGCAATCTCCCAAGAGAGCTTTCCGTGTCTCAAAAAAGTGACAGAAAGTCATTTTTTGCTTGTTTTTTGACTTTCTAGAGGCCCAAAACTTCGCCAAATCTCTAGTCCTTTGATGAGCATGTGTAACTTTGCACGAAAAATCTGTAAATGCTGAGTTTTTGCAAAATGGAATTGTCGGGATGAAGGGTCTCACGGGGGGTGAGACCCGTTAATGGAGAAAACCTGTAAATTGCCTGAAAAAACCAAAATTTACCAAAATGCTCAAAATTCTGGATTTGTGCTGTGGCTGGCTATTTAGTGCCTTGGTCCTTGAGTGAAGCCTTGGCCAAGATATGGAGGGGATCGGGCCTCTTTCTCCGTTTTAGTGCCTCGGTCAACTGCCTTTGAAGCACCTTCATCTTCGCTTTGCACACGTGCATCCGCGCCCAATAATGGTTCTTCATGTTCCTCAACAGTTTCTTATCTTGGTTGGCCTTACCCAACAGCCTTTTCAAATGAGCATTGTCCCAAATAAGCATAGATTCTCGATCTATGGGTGTCAAATCACTGGGTCTCCTATGAGCCAATTCTCGGTCTTCACGAATCTTCCGCAGCTCATAAAGCTTGTGCTCATCCTCCAACTGTTTGTTGCGCTGCTCTAAATAGTTAATTATCCATTTTTCCATCTGCAATTTCATGTGCTGCGACTCATTCTCGGTCCTTTGCTCTCGGATGATATCTTTAAGCTCTGAGCTAGGAGAACAGGTGTCAAGATCAATAATGTCAATATCTGGATCACTTGTCAATGCCTCCTCAATCATGGGCTACTTGCCCCTCTCTGATACCTGTGCTACTGTCAGAAACAAGGCCCCTTCCAGCCGGTGTGGAGATAACACTCGCGGTGCTGATGAAGAAGGCGAGACCCCTTCCACCTGGTGTGGAGAAAGTACTCGCTGAGCTGCTGCAAATAAGGCCCTCTGGCCTCTCTGATAAGTAAACAAAGGTGAGGAGCTGACATGTCTAGTGATGGGGATGTCATGCTGCTGAGATGGTCCTCCCTCCTCGTGAACAACCTCAGGATGTGGCAGGGGTGATACTCTGAAAAGTTCACGAGAGATGAACTCCTCCCATGAGATGCCTTGCTGAGCCAACTGATGTAATACTACAAGCTGAATCAAACCATAATGGTAAAGGCTCCTATACTGCTGTGCCGAGCTCTTCCTCTGCATCATGGACACCATCCTCTCAATGTTCTGATAGAAGAAAACAGGGATATTCATCATCCGTACCCACGTGAAGTGCATCAATATGCGGATATGGTACGAATATATTTGTGAAAATCTGCCCTCACAGGTAAAATAGAGCATGATGAGCCTCATCATGAGAGCATACTCACTCCTGAGAAATCTGAATGGAAACACACCTGTCAATTGTCTCATGAATGCTGGTCTAACAAAAGGCTCAAACTGAACACTGTCCAACACCTTGCGCTTATTCCATATCTCCCCAACATTAGGTATCCCTGTAGCCTGTGCAATCACCTTGGGTGTCAAAATAAAGTCCACCCTGGCAAGGTTGACATGTCCATCATGCAAGTGTAAAACAAATAGCCAAGCCAACTCTCTGTGGTGCTGAATCAGAGAGATGTTCTCGCAAAACTCATAGCAAGAAATGTACTGAAAACATGAGACTGCCATTGGACAAGCCTGTAAATCTGTCAAAGAGGTGGGCTCCTCTCTCTTGTGATGACCACCCTTTCCACCCTTATGAGGCCTCCTCTATACCTCAATCTCTGAAGCTGATGCATGGTCGTCACTCTGCTCATAGGTTTCAGTTTCTGACATTGTTTAAGGAGGAGAGTGGCAAAAATGTACTGTTGTTTCTGCATATAAAATGCTTATTTATATGTTGTTTCAAGGGGACAAGGAACATGAGGAGAATGTTAGGGGAGGGGCACTTCTAAAGGGAAAATGGGAATAAATATATAAAACAGGGATTTAAGGGAAAAACATTGCAAAAATCATTGCATATGCGTCATGATATACATTTGTTTACATGGGCATAATGAGGGGTAGGGTTAGGGCTTGAGTTTTTATTTTTTAGGGAAGAGGGGTAGGGTTAGGGCTTGAGTTTTTATTTTTTAGGGAAGAGGGGTAGGGTTTAGGTTTTCTTTACAATTTAGCAAGGGAAATTTACATGGAATATCAAGGAAAGGAAAAGGGAATGGGAAAAATGATTACAAGGGGAATACCTTTCAAACAGCATAAAACCCTTAGGCAAATCGGCGATTTGATAGGTCCTTGGGTGAATTTGCAGTCGATTTCAAAAGGAGGGTGCTGACGGGTCGCGCGCCTCACCCAACGGGTCGCGTGCCTCTGACGGGTCACGCCTGTTAAAAAAAAAATGCATTGTGGAAGGCGCTTAATGCATTGTGGAAGGCGCTTGACGGGTTGCACGCCTCTGACGGGTCGCGTGCCAGGCCTGACGGGTCACGCGCCTGTCCAGCTCCCAAATTCACTCAAACTTTCACTCAATCACTTGCCCAATCTCTCTTGCAAGAGACTTGGATGCACAATAAGGGTAAATGGAGGGAGATTGGGCTTTTATAACTTTGATTTGAAATAATTTCATGCCCAAACCCACTTTGTAATGTTTTTCCTTTGACACTTTAAAAACTTGACTTTTTTGGTTTCCTTTGTCCTGAAATTGACTCATTTAATGCTTTTGCTCGATTCTTTTTGCAGGGATATCATTTGAGGGATCTTGGCAAGGGAGCCAGGATTACATGATGTCCTTGGAAGTTTTTTGAAATTTCATCATTTTTTACAAAAATTTGAAAAATGGCCTTAGCTTTAAAAACAGAGTTTTTAAATCCAAGGTGAAAATTAACTGTAAAAGATAGAAATTTGCGAAGAAACACCTTTAAAATCATCCCTCTGGCTTGCTTGAACATTTATTGACCTTCAGAGACATGACCTTGAAGACAAAACTTGACCAAAACCCTAGACCTAGGAATTTGACCTCAAGACAAGACAAGACAATCTTGAAAGAGTTTAATGACTGAAATGACTTTGGTCCAGCAATGCCAAGAGGGGGAAAAATACACCAGCTCCTCCATCAGGGTTATGGCATGCCTAATGGGATGCAAAAAAATGGCACTGATGAGACACCTACCTATGCAAATGCAAAGAGCTTTGATCGTTGATGGAGGGCTACTAGACCGACTCTAACATTGGCTCCAATCGGGATGGTAGCTCCTTGGAGGTACCAAGAACCTTAGACCTCTGGGAGAGAAGACTAGTGCTTTATCATCATTAGGCGATGGTGTCATTATTTACACATGTGACCCAAATTTGGACAACTTTATTGAATTTGACAATTGACTGAAATTTAAACTAACTTTGACACAAACCAACTCGCTTTATGCAGAAAATAGACTGACTAAAACAACTTGAAAAACTCAAACCAACTAATCACCATGTTCAGAATTATAGCCTTCACCGCAGGCCCCAGACTAAAGATGGGAGATCAGTTTACTCTTGCTGCAGAATGAAAGTAAAATGGTAGTTACAATGAGAGTGATTAGAGTAGAAAATACTCAAGCATAATACCTTTTGAGCAGTCGGCCATTCACCGACCCACCGAGACATTCATCACCATTCATTTATTTGAGAAGAAAGGCATTTGGACCACGGTATGCTGCAATTTTGTAGGGACCTTTCCACAAGTTGTCGAATTTTCCATGCTTCCCTTTGTCTTCATTTCGGGCATCCCATCTCAAAACAACATCATCTATCTGAAAATCATCCGGCTTTCCTTTCTGTCATAAATTTTCTTGATGCACTCTTGCAACTTCAGGGAATTTTGAAGAACTTCATCTCATGTCTGCTGTAAATGAATCATTTGACTAATCCGTCGTTGCATAGGATCCTCCTCATCACTAGATTCTCGAAGCAACTTTGCCACTGGAACACTAAGTGAAGTAGGAAACACTGCATCCGTCCCGTAGACCAATTCAAAGGGGGACATACCAATTGACTTCTTTTGACTTACACGATCAGCCCATAATGCATTTACTAACTTTTTGTGCCAGCTCTTCTTGTTTATTTCCAACAATTTCTTAATGATGTTCACTAGAGATTTGATTGAATATTCAGCTAGCCCATTTCCTTGTGGATGGTAGGCAGTCGAATGCCCCAAGCTGATGTTATATTTGTAGAAAAATTCAACCATTTTATTCGATTTAAACGCTGCTGCATTATCTATAATCAACTTATGTGGACAGCCGAAACGTGACAATATGTTATTCTCAAGAAAAGAAATAATTACCAAGTCTGTGGCCTGCCGAGTGGGAATCGCTTCAATCCACTTCGTGAAGTAATCTATGGTGGTCAAGATCCATCGATGCTGCCCAGAAGATGCTGGGTGGATTTTGCCAATAAAATCCATGCCCCATTGCTGAAATGGTGCACTGATTTCAATGGGCTTGAGAGGTAACGGCTATAATTTTTGCTTTCCTTGAAAAATTTGACATTCATGACAACTCTTAACTGCTTTATATACATCAGAAAATAAAGAAGGCCAATAGAAACCAGCTCTCAAGATCTTATTAGCCCTGGTCTTCCAAAACAAGTGACCCCCACAGTCACCTTTATGAAAATCTTCTACTGCTGTCTTAGCTTCTTCTTCGACCAAACAGTTCAGCAAGATGCCACCGGGATCTTTCCAATAAAGTGTAGATTTGATGATGCAAAATTTTGCTGCCTTTAGCTTCAATGTTATAGCTTTGTTTCTAGGCATCCCAGGGGGTGAAGACAAATTTTGAAGCACATATATTATATCAGCATACCAAGGAGAGGAAACAAAGATATCCGATACCTATAAAGCTGAATTTTCTTCGTCTTCATCGGATAAAGCAGCAATCAGATTGATGTCTAGGACATGGAGATTCGTTTCAGCCATCAACATAGCAACACCTTGACCTTTAATCAGCTTGGTAGGCTTAATTTCCACATCATATTCTAACAGTGCAGCGATCCACTTACCCCTTCTTCGTTCCGGCTCCATTTGTACTAAAACATCCTTCACAGCTGCATTGGGAATATATGCCAAAATGTGAGAATTGAGTATGTATACCCGGAAATCTTTCAAAGATTTTATCAATGCCAATGCTTGCTTCTCAATGATATTATAATTCAGTGCTTCGTCCCTTATGATGCGGCTGAAAAAAGCTATGGGCCTCTCGACTCCATCTCTCTTTTGCATCAACACGGTTGCCAATGTATGCTCAGAAGAAAATGAAAATAAAATAAAATCTTGTGTATAATCTGGGCTGATCAAAGTTGGGGCTGAAGATAAGATTAACTTTACCAAGTTAAAAGACTTTACCGCTTCTTTGGTCCATTTGAGCTCCCTGTCCTTTTTGAGCATGTTGGTTATCTCTCTAAGATGTTCGGCCATATTGGGAATAAAGCGACGCAGAAAATTTAATTTGCCATTGAAGGACTGAATCTCCTTCTTGCTTCAGGGCTGCTCTAATTGCTGAATTTCTTCCACCTATGCAAGATCTATTCGAATGCCATTTTTAGAAATAATATGACCCAGCAGCTTGCCTTCGCTCATAGAAAAAAGGCTCTTCTTTGGATTCAACGAGATACCATACTTTCTACACTTTTGGAACACCTTAGTCAAATGAAACAAATGCTCTTCATATGATTTACAAAACACGGTCAGATCATCAAGATAAACAACCAAAAAGACATATTTCTCATTAGCAAAGGTCATATCCATTGCCCGCTGAAATGTGGCGCCAACGTTCTTCAATCCAAACGGCATCTTGGCATAATGAAATGTCCCCCATGGAGTAGTAAATGTTGTCTTGTCACGGTCATCTTCGTGCACCAAAATCTGATTATACCCAGAATAACCATCAAGCAATGACATCCTTGATGCCCCCACTACCCGCTGCAATATATGATCCATTTTGGGCAGCGAATAATTGTCCTTTAGTGATACCTTGTTCAGATTTCTGAAGTCTATACACAAGCGAATTTCGCCGGTCTTCTTTCTCACGGGCACCAAGTTGGAATCCAATCAGAAAATCGGATTGGCACTATGATTCTAGACTTATATAACCTGTTGACTTCCTTCTCGATCAATGGCAGCAATTTAGGATTAATTCTTCTCAACTTTTGTTGGAAAGAATTTTGATTTGGCTTTATTGGAATGGTATGCTGAATGATACTTGAGTCATAAGTTTTCAAATCTGAATAGTCCCATGCAAAAACATTAGAAAACAAATACAACAATCTGATATATTCATTCTTTACCTTGGGCGACAATGCTTTCGAGAGTTTCACCATCTTTGGATTTTCGGCAGTCCCAAGATTCACATCTTCGACACCTTCGTCCGTTGGCCTCAAAGTTGGCTTGCGGGCCACATCATCTTGATCGAACAATTCTTCCAAAGGAAATAATCCTTTAGGAATGTAATTTTCCTTGAGCTACAACACATCCATCTGATTTACTCCTTCAGCTTCCGTGTCTATGGAGATGTCTTCGAATTTACCCTCAATTTGCAGAAAATCTTTGATTTCTTCGTCATCTTGGAAAACTTGCCAACACCTTTGATTATCTAGAACTGTAGGATGATGCTTCAACTTTATCTCAAACTTATTGCTGGAATTCATGGGTATTTTCAGATTACTCGCTGCCTTTGCCAATGCATCCGCAACACCATTTTGAATCCAGGGCACACATGTCAAAGTATGTTTTGAAAACAGTTTTAAAATGTCTAGGACAACATTCTGATATGCTCGCATACGAGGATGTTTGGCCTGAAATTCACCTTTCACTTGCTTGATAACCAATTCGGAGTTGCCATATATCGCTATCTTCTTGGCCTTCAACTTCCGAAGGATTTTCAGACCAGCAATAAGAGCCTCGTATTCCGCCTCATTATTTGAACAATCGAAAGCTAATTTATATGAACATACCTGTACCTTTCTTGGAACTTGGTTTTGGAATGAAAATGGGCTTCGAATCCACACACCTATACCAGCACCATCGCTGCCCACAGCGGCATAAAAATCCATGGACCAAAGACCATCTTCATCGTCTTCTAAGTGCTGAAAATGTGATGTCGATGCATTCTCTGTTTGCTGCCCATTTGTTTCAGCTATTGGCTTTATAACAATAGACCTTTCTTCACTTTCCTTTCTCAAAAATTCTCTAAACTTCTCTATAATAGCTGGTATATCTTCTACTTGAACTATCTGACTATCTATCTCATTTAAATTATCCACAAACAAAACAAAAGATTCTAAATCTGTTTGTACATAATTTACAGGATGATTGACGGGCTTTTCCTTACTAGTGATCATGTATTTCATCTTTTGTTCCTGATATAACTTCCTCATCTAACCAAAAACTGGAATTGTAGCATAGGAAAAATCGAGCTGAAGTGTACCTTTGAGCTTGGCTCCCCATGATCTCGAAAGAAACATGCCGAATCATGGAGGAATATCCGCCACCACCACGTCCATCAAAACATTCTTTGCTGGGATTTGATCTAGACTCACCACCAAGTCCTTGATCAAACCAATACATTTCACCCGGCTGGAATCAAATGAATACAAATCATGATAATTCCTAGTGATGTCAAGTCCCAGCTTCTCCATAATCACTTTGGGCATCAAATTATGTGAATCTCCCGAATCAAACATGGCGTTGTGTAGCACATACTCATGTAGTCGCAAACTGATATAGAATGGAGGAACATCACTCTCGGGAGACTCGCCATTTAAGGTGGGCCCAAAAATCAGCTCAGGCTGATCATCTTCTACGTTTACGGTGTCTAGCATTGGATCGAAATTCAGCATCTTGGAAATTTGGCCTCAGTAGGTGTTGTTCTTCATGATTTCCGTCAAGGGAATAGACACCTTCAACTTTGCAACCTCATTCTCCAAACTGAAAGCTGAAATCTTCTCACCTTCTTTAGCTGGATTGTCTCTTTTTTCACCTCTATCTCTTGGTGCATTTGATGGCTGGTCTATTTTGCTTGCTGATAATGATTGGCCTGCTGAAGGATCGCTTATTTCTTTGCCTTTTTTCTGTGGGACAACAGAACCATTCTTTGCCGAAGCCTCTGCTCTCTTTTGGATGGGATTTATGGGAACCACTCGGTTTCTTAATTGCCTTTGCTGACCTTGCTGAGCTGATAAAGCATGCAAATACCCTCTTTGATACTCTTCGGATTCTTCTTGAAGTGCTGCATCGTTTGACAAAATATAATGCTCATCTTGGGGAATCACAGAATTACTCACCAACTCTTCCTCTTCTGTAATATACGTGGGCAGATCATCAGGAGTGAAGAAGTGATTTTCTTCTCCAACATTATCACCTTCATCCTCCGATTCTTGAGTAACAAAATTTTGCTGAAGTGGAGGTTTAATTTGCTGTTGAGCGGCTGCCTCCTGTGCTCTTGTATCCCGCTGTTTGATTCTATATTGGGGCTGCTGTGGACCTCTGAAATTTGGATTACGAATCTGAGGCTCAGGCTTGCCAAGACTAAGATTTTCAAGTGCCCTTTTTATCTGTTCAACATCACGAAGAAGATGATTTGAGGTGGATGCTTCCTCTTTGATTGTGACTCGTTTCTCGACCTTCATTCTTACCCTTTTGTCATTTAAGTTTGCCTCAACGCTGACTGCAATTTTCTGCATATCCTCCAAGGTGGGAGGATCTCGGTCTCTCAATGAGTAGGCCATCTCCGGATCAAAGCCATCCGGGAACTTAAGTAGAGCTGACTTCCTTGACGGCTTCAAATCATTGGGAATAGCATTGTAAACTATATTGAATCTGATTATGTAATCTTGAACAGACTCACCTGGATTACACTTGAGGTTGTTGTATTCGGCATTAATTTGAAGCGGATCTTTTCTTATTTCCCAACGGTCTAAGAACTTCCTTTGAAGTGCATCCAAGGAGGTAATGCTTCCGGCTGTCAACCCTCTGAACAAATTTCTAACTTCTCCTCCAAATGTCTGAACAAACAGCCGCATAGTAACATCTTCTTCATCTATCTCATATAGATCGAAGAAGGTTGTCATCCTGTCTATATGTTGCCGAGCCGAGACACTTTGAGGAGTGCCATCAAACATAGGGATTTTCCTTTGATAATAAGCCGACATATCATGGAGATTTTGGGGAAGAGCAAGGGGAGAAAATCGGGCAGCCATTGCATTAGGAGGGGGAGTAGGGTGAGTATGAGGAGGAGGAGCTGTGATAGCGGGGAATGTGATAAGAGGAGCTGTAGTTTGTAGAGTTGGGGGAGTCGGAGGGGTAGGAGGTGTAGGAGGGATATGGGATGTAGAAGGAGAACCGACTGTGGATTCGGGATTGGTGATTATAGGCGAGACTGAAACAAATGGAGGAAAAGATACTTCGTGAGCCGTGATAGTGGATCCAATATTATCAGAGATATTCTCAAGAAAATCAGCAAGGGTAGTAGCTTGAATACGTGTCTGGAGATGTCTCAAGATGAAATTTTCAACCAACTTGTTGTGTCTCTCAAATTCAATAACAACTGCAAAATCAGGGTCAAGGACTAGAGAGTCGAGCGCACTTTAGGATTTGGCTTTAAACAAGGACAACTCAAAGCTTTCGTCAAAGTCTAGATCTTCGAAATACTTGATAATAGTTGGAGATGAATGAGATTTGAAAATGGGTCTAGGATCAGTAGCCAGCTTGTTTTTCTCAAGAAGACTAGGAAAGAAAAACCATTCAGCCTATGAAAACTCTCAACCTATCATCCACAGCTCAGAGTTAACAATTATACTGGCATAAAAGGGCCAATGAAGCGCTACTTTCACAAGCTCACGGAGATCGACTGAAGCAGCGTTTATCTACTAACGCTGACGTAAAACAAGAGCGTGTTCGAAGGCTACCTGGCGTATCTTCAGACTCCGTCTAAGACTTATGAAATAACACGTCAATAAAAAAACGATAAGGTTGTTCACCCCAGTATGGTCGCCAGTATGTTAGCACTTGAAATTTCACCTCAGGCTGAAAAAGGCAAACCTCAAGGAAACATCAAACCATTTAGCCTCGTAGCTAGCCCTACGGGGCAGGAGAAGGCTCTCTCCGGTCAATCTCAGTAAAATCTCTAATAGATGAGATGACCAATAGGGTAACACTGATTTTAGGCTAGTAAACTGATCAAAAGGGTTGATTTGGGGTTTTTTAGGGTTTTTGGTGGCAAATTGAGGGGATGGCAATTTTGGGTGCGGGGATTGGACACAGGTTCTGCAGGGGGTTCTTTGGGGCGAGGTAGGAGACAGTATTGATGCCTTTGATTGAGGTGGATGATTAGGAATGACAGGTGAGGAGTTAAGGAGAGCAAACAATAACTTCGAATTCTCCTTAAACAGTAGAAAACATTGAAATTAAACAAACTTAAAAGCAGAGCATGACAGTCATGAATTCTTACTTTAACACTTTGTTTGTTTAATATGCAGAAGGAAAAGAAAGGGAATGATTCACATAACACACTTACAGGTACATAGAGAAACACACCATCAGTACATGTAACCACAAGAGTCCCAAAAAGGACTGCAAAACCCTGGTCTTCCTTAGCCAAAAATTGCAGAGATACAATGAAATAATACAATGATAGCTTCTCCCT
>APFE031666855.1:3399-16838 GCA_000404065.3 Pinus taeda
TGTTCATCCCTTAGTTATGGCATCTTGGAGTGAGTCTTGGAAGGAGATATGCTAGAGGCTTGAGGCGGGACGGATCCAAAAGGAGGCTGAGCTTAGAGCCTGCAAAGGTTGCTCAGGTGATATTACTCTTTTTGTACTTTCTATTTGTCTTTAATAAAGAAACACGTCTTGATTCCCGATATGCTTCTTCTTTATGTTAATGATGTTCATGTTAGAATTTCATGTATGAATGGATGTCTAAAAGTTTATAACTAACTCCTTTCTTGTATAACATAAAGACGATTTTTGTATAAATCTTTGTCCATATACTGCTGCATTCTTTGGAATTGTTGGTTTTGCAGGGCAAAGGAGCGAAAGGGACGTGAAGAAGGGTTTGGACCCTTGATGCTTTAACCTCAAATTTGATAAGACACATAGATGAAGCTTATTTTCAATAGTCAGTTGAATTAGTTGCCTTAACTGCTGCTACTCCTAAGCCTTCTACCATTCCTTCTGAATTTGTAAATTCATATTTATTTAGTACCACCTCATCTATTATTTCCACTACAATTCATTCCATAGAACCATTCATCCGCAAGCTCCCTCTTCAACCCAGAGTTTTATTTCCATCTCCAAATACTCCAAGTTCATCTTCTGGTACTTCTGCTACATTTTCTAGCCCTTCAAGCTCAGCTGTAAGCCCTTCAAGCTCATCCTCCAACACTACTACTTTACCTCCTAGCCAAGCTAAAATCTTAGCCATGGCTGCCAGATATGCTCCTTTCACCTTACCAACTCAAGTACATGCCATGCCCCAAGACTACCAGAGTAAAATATTTTAGTTTGATGGTATTGGTCAATATATTGCGCAACAACATGTAAATAAAATGAATGATTACTTTGAATTACATGAAATTGATGAAGAAGATGTACAAATGATATTATTTGCACAAACACTAGCTTGAGATGTCAAGAAATGGTTTAAAGGTTTACCTGTTGGTCATATTATTGATTTACCTGCTTTCTATAGATTGTTCATCAATAGATGGGAAAGGAATAAAAATACTTTACAAATATTATCTGAATATGAACACATTAGAAGAGCTCCTAATAAATCTGTTCAGGACTATTGTACTAGGTTTAACAATATTTACAATGCAATCCCTGCAAATATCAAACCTCCACTAGATTTAGCACTAATTAAATTTCCTGATGGGTTTGACACTGATATGTCTTACCAATTGAGAGAAAGAAACCCTTCTACTTTAGAACAAATGCAGAGTGATGCAGTTAGTGTAGAAGCTAACTTGTTGGCTAAAAGAGCTAGAATTAGGAACGAAAAGAGGGTTACCATTAAGGAGGAACCATCCACTTCAGATGTTAAGATAGATACTTTGGCTAAAAGTTTAGAAAAGTTAGTGGATAGATTAGATATTATGGAAAGAAAACAACAATGGGAAAATCGACAACAAGGCCCTCAGATAAGAAATCCAAACTTTAGGAAGAATCCTAGTACTGGTAAGCCCAGAGAAGTGGCACCTAATCAACAGATTAGACGACCTTTCCAGGAAAACTATGTTGAAAGTTCTCACCAAAATGAGGAAGATGAAGACACTCAGATTAAATTAATGCAAATAAATTATGGTAATACTATTTTTCTTACCCAACAAGAATAGGAATTATGCATGTTACAACAATTACAGTTACAATTTGGAGAGTCCTTCGATTATAAACAAGGTTATGAATTTTTCATTAATGAAGTTCATAAGCAATATAACCTTAGGAGTAGGAAAAAAATAGAAGCCCCTACTAATAAAACTATTCAAACTCGGACCAAGAAAACAGTGGGAGCTCTTGCAATCGAAGTGTTGCAAATTCTCTCTAGGGAAACCAAAAAAAATCCAAATATTGCAACCAGTCCAAAAATTGTAGACATTACAGATATTGTTGTTAAAACTTCAATTGATATTCAAAAATCAGTTGCTGTTAAAACTTCAAAGGGTGTCCAAGCTTCAGATGCTATTGAAATTTCAACTGCTTCCCAAACTGTTCCAAAACAAATAATTGAAAATAGTAAAACAAAGGATGCCCAAACACAAACTGAATTAACAACTAAAGATAAGAAAGATAAAAATACACAAACTCCAATTGCCAAGGAAGGAATCATTCAGTTGGGGAAAGCACAGACTCCTTTTAATATCCAAAAAGAAATATCCAAATTAAAAATATCAATTCCTTTAACAAAACTGATAATAAATGATTCATACAAAGCCCAAATTACTGAAACACTGAATATAGATGAAGGAGAAGACTTTGTTAATCTAAATGATGACAAACCAGAATTAATATCTGGTCCTGAGATAAATGGAAAACATGAACAAAGTGGTATTCCTCCATTCTACATTAGCTTGAATGTTCATGATCAAATCTTGCACAATTTTATGTTAGATTCAGGAGCATCTCATAATTTAATGCCTAAAGCAATCATGGAAACATTGGATTTAGATATAACTAGACCATACAAATATCTTTTATCTTTTGATTCAAGTAAAGCCAAGTGCCTAGGCCTGATAAAAGACTTGTGTGTCACTCTAGTTCAACACCCAGGTAAGAGCATTGTCATGGATATTGTAGTTGCTGATATCCCTCCAAAGTATGGAATGTTATTGTCTCGCTCACGGGGAGCCAAATTGCAAGGATCTCTACAGTTAGACATGTCTTATGCCACAATTTTAGTATTTGGTAAGCCCAAAAAGCTATATAGAGAAACTTTAATGAAAGACACTTTTAGTAGTACAGATAAACCATAGAACTATCTTATTTATTATGTGCATTTTGATATGGATTCTTTCATTTTATGTAATTCAAACACTGAAAAGGACAATAACACAGTGGTCAAAAAAGAACATAAAGAACCAAATGGTGAAAATATATTTCATGAATCTAGGTGGCACTTAGACTTTGATGGTTCAGTAAACAGATTAGGAGCAGGTGCAGGAGTTTGGATTCATAATATGGAAAATAATAATTCTGAAGGTCACGCCTTTAGGTTAAACTTTAAATGCATAAATGACATGGCAGAGTATGAAGCTTTAATATTAGGATTTCAAATTGTGAGAAACCTTGGAGCCATGAGAGTTTCTATCATGGGAGACTCTGAATTAATCATAAAACAAATTAGAGGAGAGTATTCTGTAAATAATCCTAGGCTTAGCCAATACAGAGAAATTGTTCTAGATCTGATTAAAGAACTACTTGAAATTGATTTTGCTATTATTCCTAGGAAACAGAACATGCAAGCTCATAGTTTGGCTAATTTCGATAGCACTTGTAGATTACCCTTTCAGACCAATCACCAGTACATTGCAGAGGTAAGACACATGACTGTTATACTTGAAAATTTCAAATATTGGCAGAGTTTTTCACAAGATTCTCAAATCTATGATTTTATGAATGCTGAGGGAGAATTCCAAAACTGTAACATAGATATTGATTGTACAGTATATGGCATCACAAATGATAAGATAGATGTAAATACTATAGATAAACCCACTAAATTCACTAAATAGAAATAGATAAGTTAGAAAAAGTAGAAATAGAAGAATTAGTTAATGATGATTATGAGATCTTAAACCTCAAGAATAACTTTTTGCCTAAGGGATTAGTCCCACTAGAAGATTTGTTTGATTCAAATGATGTAGCTAGAAAAAAACATGGAGCCTTTAAGATCAGACATAGTAGAATGTAACCTAGGAATAGAAGAAAAGCCTAAGCTTATCAAATTATCCAAAGCCTTACCTACAACTGAAAAGCTAAAATACATAAGTTTGTTTAAGGAATTTCAAGATGTCTTTGCTTGGAGTTATGAAGACCTCAAGTCTTATGACACCAGAATTATTCAACATAAGATACCCATAAAAAAAGATCAGAAACCCTTTAAACAAAAGCTTAGGAGAATTAATCTAGTTCTTATGCCATTAATTGAAAAAGAAGTAAAAAGGATGTATAAGGCACAAATCATAGCACCCATTAGATATTCAGATTGGGTCTTTAACTCAGTCACCACTAGAAATAAATCAGGAGAAATCAGACTCTGTGTTGATTTCAGAAACTTGAACAAAGTATCACTGAAAGATAAATATCCCCTTCCTAAAATGGACTACATTTTCCAGAGGGTAGTAGGGTCATCAACAATTTCATTTCTTGATGGATTCTCTAGATACAACCAAATCTTAGTTCAACTGTAGGATTGTAGAATTTTCTCTACAAATCAATTAGCTCACTAATATCATGTAGAAATTTCACCTGCAAATCAAACTGATATATGCAATGTACTAAAGCATAATACCTGATCTACATCTACCATAAACTTTGCGGAAGCTAATCAACCATGAGCAACATCAAGCATGAACACATATAATTGATAAGAAGGAATCAATCACACATAACACATAATATATCACTAGTGAAAGGAGCAGCATAAAACCCAACATTGTATTATCAATCAAGTGTAGATCCTCAACAACATACAAAAAGAATCAGCTCAATAGCTATCTTGCTCTCTCTATAATCAAAAGATCCTGATGATCTTCAATCAGAAGATGAAAATCATGGACTACCTAGGCCTCATTATATAGGCTGAAAATTGGCCTAGTCATACATATTGTCACCTCAGGTCCACCTACGTAGTCATAGAAGAAAATAGATTCCTTCCTCATGCAAGGAATACTTACTAGAAATATCCAAGCATCTGATAGTACATTGTCCCTCATCTGATCTCAACTGGGTCTTTGTATGAACTTCCATGCATCAGTTATTCATGAGAAAATACTCAATTATCAGTTGTCACATGCATGCAAGCATTAACAAACTGAATATAGAAAATTTAACAACTTGTTAAATAATCTAACTTGACTTGACTAGTTAGAACTAAGTCAACTGATCCTCTCAATATAGAACTGAACCTCATCTCCTTTAATCAAGGGATAAATTCCTAAATCAAGAGAGAAAATAATTGCATGATGTCACAAAGACTTCAAGTTTAATTTTCCATAACTAATTAACTCATGGAGATTAATTAATTAATATTTTAAACTGTTGGTAAGACCAAATTCGTTTTTACTTCCTATAGTTAGACCAGGGACTACTAAAAATAGGAAGGAACCTAGAAATGCTATTTTTAGAAGTTTCTATTTTTAGTAGTTTCACCTCTCACCCAAGGTGGCCAATGACCTCCTTGGCCAAACTGCTATTTTTAGACATGCTATTTTTAGGAGTCCTATTTTTAGCACTTTCTAAATTTAGCATTTCTTGTTGCACATTTTTCAACACTCCCTCTCAACAAGAAAGGCTTCCTCTAGAACTCAATCATGTAACTCTGGAATGTTCTGCATGAAACACATCTACTTGGTCCAGTTGCTCCAACAACACTTGGAAAAAAAACACTCCCAAATGACCACTCTGTTGGGCTAGGAACATACTCTGATGCTGAAGATCTACCTGTTGCTGACAAGTGCTCCCTCTCTGACATCTGCGCTACTGCAACATCTCCATGCAACTCGTGCCATTGCACACCTCTCCGTGCCACCTAGCACTATCCAAAACACTTGTGCCTCTTGCATTGTTGTAGCCTGCTAGCTATGGGTTGGTTTGGGATTCCCTGCATTGTCGCTCTCTACCGCTTCATCTGCATCTGTCTCCACTCAATCAATCAGTTCCTACTACTCCACATTGGGGCTCCTGTAGCAAGGTCTCATCCAAGAGGTTGGGTACCTCAAGGATCCTACCCCTCATTTCGGCCCTCTTGGGACAATCACTCCACATTGCCCCACCTCCTACCTGGAGGTATGGTTGCAAGCGATCCCTCTTCCCACCTGGCTCGAAGTTTTCCCCTACTGGAGGTCTTTGCATGAGTAGATATCTCTGCTCGATCTCCTCTCAACTTCCCCTATTGTGGCTGCTCCACAACCTCCTGAAGCTGCTGCAACAATCGTGGCTCCTCCACAATCATCTGAGACTTCTTCTACCACTGCATGCTGAGAGGTAATATACCCTCCCTCTCAACCACCAAGTCTCCATCAGTTGCCTTGTTGCCTTAAGGCTTTGCATGCATCTTGAACCTCAAGAGCATACAGGTTCTTGACCCATGAACCGATCTGCTTCACCTGTCTAGTGATGATGTGTCTAAGGAAAACCTTTCCCTTACTGATGACTACATCATAGCCTCTGTCTTGCAACATCATGATCGACACCAAGTTTCTCTTCAGTCCTGGTACATACTTGACATCATTTAAGGTAAGGCGAGCTCCATGCTCCCTCTGAAAAATAACTATGCGTACACCTGAGACACTATACTTCTCATCATTACCCATCGCTATGAGTATCTGAAGATCTCTCTCCTCCAAAGTACTAAACAAACTCTTGTCACCGATCATGTGGAAAGAAGCTCCACTGTCAAGAAACCAACCACTCCCCACCATGGATGAAACCATGCATGCGAAGAGTGTGGAATCCAACTCAAACTATGAAGCAAGTGCCTCACCTTCAGATCCTTCCCCGGATCCCTTCTTGGATTTCCTCTATGGACAATTTGTAGCATAATGGCCCACCTCATGACAACGAAAGCATCACACTTTCGATTTTTCAACCTTCTTCCCACCATTGGAGGAACTGGATTCGAAAAGAGAAAACTTCTTCTTCCCCTTCTTTCCCTTACTCACTAAGGCACAACTCTCCTCATCCTCCTTGGATGAAGAACCGTCTCTAGTGCTCTGTCCGATTTCCTCTTGCATCAAATCCAACCATAGTTGTTCCAAATCTGGCAATTTTCCCTTCCATTAACCGAGTCTTGGTAGCTATGCCAGCTCTTAGGAAGGCCAAGGAGTGCTAGACTCACCATATCATCATCAGTGGTAGTGATCCCTATGCTTTCAAGCTCATCTCTGTAGTTGGTGAGCTTATTCAGGAATGTAGTGATCGTATCGCCCTTCTCACACTTGATCTTTCGAAGCTTGTCTTTCAGTACCAACTTCCTCTGATCACTGCTATTTTGATATAAATCTTTCAATTTTTCCACATTGCAAATGGAGTTTCCTTCCAATGGAGGCTCGAGACTATGTGATCTCGAACTCCCTCTAGGATGATTCTCCTAGCTCTAGCCACATTCTTCTTCCAGTCTGCAACCTGAGTAGCATCAGTAGGCTTAGGGACATCTTGATCAATGTAGTCCTTAATTCCATTATCTTCCAATACTAATTCCATGCGATTCTTCCAAGCTATACAATTTGAGCTACCATCAAGGGCATACTCAAGCCTTAAACTAGTGAAGGCCATCTGGATGAAATTTGAACTATGATGAGAACTAGATATATATATCTTGAATAATAAACTTCGAATTCCTTTCTCTTGCTTGTATATTGTTCCTTGATTACCTATGCTCCGATACCATGTAGAATTTTCTCTACAAATCAGCTAGCTCACTGATATCATGTAGAAATTTCACCTACAGATCAAACTGATATATGCAATGTACTAAAGCATAATACTAGATCTACATCTACCATAAACTTTGCGGAAGCTAATCAACCATGAGCAACATCAAGCATTAACACATATAACTAATAAGAAGGAATCAATCACACATAACACAAAATATATCATTGGGGAAAGCACCAACATAAAACCCCAAAACTGTATTATCAATCAAGTGTAGATCCTCAACAACATACAAAAAGAATCAACTCAATAGCTATCCTGCTCTCTCTATAATCATAAGATCCTGATGATCTTCAATTAGAAGATGAAAATCATGGACTACCTAGGCGTCATTATATAGGCTGAAAATCAATCATACCTGTTGTCACCTCAGGTCCACCTACGTAGTCACAGAAGAAAATATATTTCTTCCTCATGCAAGGAATACTTACTAGAAATATCTAAGCATCTGATAGTACAATGTCCCTCATTTAATCTCAACTGGGTCTTTGTCTGAACTTCCATGCATCAATTATTCATGAGAAAATACTCAGTTATCAGTGGTCACATGCATGCAAGCATTAACAAACTGAATATAGAAAATTTAACAACTTGTTAAATAATCTAACTCGACTTGACTAGTTAGAACTAAGTCAACTGATCCTCTCAATATAGAACTGAACCTTATCTCCTTTAATCAAGGCATAAATTCCTAAATCAAGAGAGAAAATAATTGCATGATCTCACAAAGACTTCAAGTTTAATTTTCCATAATTAATTAACTCATGGAGATTAACTAATTAATATTTTAAACTGTTGGTAAGACCAAATTCGTTTTTACTTCCTATAGTTAGACCAAAGACTGCTAAAAATAGGAAGGGACCCAGAAATGTTATTTTTAGAAGTTTATATTTTTGGCAGTTTCACCTCTCACCCAAGGTGGCCAATGACCTCCCTGGACAAATTGCTATTTTTAGACATGTTATTTTTAGGAGTCCTATTTTTAGCACTTTCTAAATTTAGCATTTCTTGTTGCACATATTTCAACAAGTATCAAGCAAAGACTGCATTTACCACTCCCTGGGGAACTTTCATGTATCTAAAGATGCATTTTGGATTAATGAATGTTGGAGCAACATTCCAAAGAGAAATGGACATAGCTTTTGCAAAAGAAATCCATGACTTTTTAGTTGTTTACCAAGATGACATCACAGTGTTTTCTAAATTAGATAATGAACATATAGATCACCTAAGAAGAGATTTTATTAAATGTAGAAAATTTGGCATTTCCTTGAATCCGAGAAAGACACTCTTTGGACTAGAAGAAGGTAAAATATTGGGACAATAATTTCAAAACAGGGGATTAGAATTGATCCAGCTAGAATAGAGGCAATCCTAAATATCACTCACCCTAGGAACATCAAATAATTACAACCATTCTTAGGTAAAATAAATTTTCTTAGAAGATTCATTTCTAACTTAGCAGAACTAATTAGAGAATTGAATAACATGTTAAAGAAAGATTCAACACTTAAGTGGACAGTAAGGGCTAAGCAGTTTTTTGAGGCAATCAAAGAAGCCCTTACTAAAACCCCTGTCCTCATAAGCCTTGATTTCAAAAAAGATTTTATAATTTTTTCCTTTGCTTCAGAGCATACTATTGTAGCAGTTTTGTTGCAAAATAATGATCAAGGTTATGAGCAACCTATTGCATTTTTCAGCAAATCTTTAAGAGATGCTACACTAAAGTATAATATAATGGAAAAATAGGCACTTGCTTTAGCGAAGGCTATTAAATATTTTAGAGTGTACATTTTATACTCAAACATCATTGCATATGTTCCAAATTCAGTAGTAAAGGACATTGTAACACAGAATGGGCCTAAAGGAAAGAGAGGCAAATGGATTGCCACTATTTTGGAATATGATATTGAAATAAAGCCCACAAAACTAATCAAAGGCCAAGGTTTGGCTGAAATCATGGCTGAATCGAACTGTCAGGCCTTAGATATAAATTTCATTGGTGATCTAGATGATCAGGAAGAGATGGCGACTCCACAGATTAGTGAAGCTTTTTTAGATTCACCTTGGTATACAAATATCATATTTGTTTTACTAAATTTACAAGCTCCTCCTAGTTTATCTAGAACTAAAGTAGATTCTTGAAAATGAAATCAATGAAATATTGTATCATAGACAATGCTTTATTTTGGAAAGATATTGGTGGCATTTTGTTGAATTGTTTATTAAAAGTTGAAGCTGACAAAGTTATGCAAGAATTTCATGCAGGAGATTGTGGAGGACACCTATACTAGAAAAGAACTGTTGATAAGATTTTAAGGGTAGGTTTTTATTGGCCCACCCTTTTTGTAGATGTCAAGAAATATGTAACCTCCTATCACAAATGCCAAATCTTTGAAGGCAATAAAAAGCTATTACCTTTTCCCCTAAAACCCATCTCCACAAAAATGCCATTTCAGTAGTGGGGCCAGACTTCATTGGTGAAATTCACCCATCCTCCTTAGCCCAACATAAATAGATTTTGACAGGCACTGATTACTTCACCAAATGGACAGAAGCCATCCCTTCTAGACAAGCCACCAATTTTGTCATCATATCATTTCTTGAAAACAATAGCCTTTCAATATTTGGATGCCCACAAAATCTCATCACTGATAATGCAGTTGATTTCAAATCCAAGAAAATGATAGAATTTTGTAACAAATATCACATTACACTTGGCCATTCCACTGTCTATTACCCTCAAGGTAATGGACTTCCAGAATCCTGAAACAAAAGCCTTGTTAGTATCATCAAGAAATTATTAGAAGACAATAATAAGACCTGGAACAAAAAGTTGGTTAATGCCTTATGGGCAGATAGACTCACTACAAAAAAGTCCATTGGTACATCTCCTTATCAACTAGTGTATGGAATGGATGTTGTTTTTACATCCTCTTTAGGAGTACCAGTGATGAAAATGATTCAAGAATTGCAGGTAGAATCTAATGATATCCAAAGGAGGATAAATCAGACAATACATTTGCAACAAACCAGGGAAGAAGTCTATATCAAATCCTAAGTGATCCAAGATAAAATCAAAAAGATTTTTGACAAGAAAACCAAAGATGATGATTTTTACATAGGTGACAAAGTGCTAAAATGGGATTCCAGAAGAGAAGAAAAGGGTAAACATGGTAAATTTGATTTCCCATGGCAAGGCCCTTATATCATTTATGTTTATAGAGGTAACAATGCATTTTTCTTGAGGCAGGTAGATAGAACAAATCTACCAGGTGGACCAGTCAATGGTAGAATGTTGAAGCAATACTTGTCCCCAGATTAACATTAGTTCATTTTATTTACTTTGCTCATTGTATATAACATTGCAAAGTTTAGATTGGATTGGATGATTATCTTTTGAGGTTGAATGCTGAAGAGAAGGCCCTAAGCCTTGAAAAGTGCACCATCATATGTATGAATAAAGCAAATCACAGAGAAGTAGTTACAAGGCAAGCACAATCAAAGTTCAAAAGGCTATTGATCTTAAAGTTCTTGACATTTCACCAGGAAATTCCATCCCCACATGGAGCCACTGTTAGGGTCCTATAATAATAGGATTCATAATTTTGAATTGGCTACGATCATTCTTGTAATATTGTACATACTTTTGCTTTCTGCAAAATGTTTTCCTATATTAAAAATAAAAATGTAAAGAGGGTAATTCCTAAAATAAAAATCAAAGGACTAAAAGAAAAGGATTAAAAAAGAAAATAAAATATGAACCCCACCAAAAAGAGATCAAAATAGATTCTGAAAGTGATGCAAATTCAAATGCCACAATCCATGATGGTCAAATAGTTTAATATTGATCCATCCATGCTTTAAATTTCATGTTGGTAGATAGAGAATGAAGATCTAGCCAAACTGTTTAATCTTTAATAAGGAATTTAGACTTCTGTGATCCATAACATTGTTTAGAGAATTTCCGGCGAAATCACATAAATGATCTTTTGTCGACGCGTTTCGAACCAACCAGTGTGGTTCATCGTCAGGACAAGTTGAAGAACCGATCCAGCTTAGCTAGTTAAATAGTATGGGCAGAGACTCCAACAGCTAGATTGACAACGGCTAATTTTGACCTTATGACCCCAGCCAGATAATTATTATATTTTAATTATGATTATTCCTAGAAAATAGTTAAATTAGGTAAATTTATATAAGAAAAGGACTCCCACAAGTTAGTAAATCATTTATATATTTAACCAAATACAATTGTTTATTAATAAATATATAAATATATATACAAATAACTTTCCCAAATGGTTTATTCAATAATAAATTTATTTGTTAATTCAATCTAAATTTCATTAAAAATAATTTAATTTTATTTTATATTTATTATTATTCCCATAATTATATATTTAAGTAAATTAAATATCCCTGGATTAGTTTTTTATGAAACTAATTTTGGTAATTAGATAAAAGAAGTGGATAAACTAATTTCATAAAATTAATACATAATTATTTTATATTTATTATTATTCCAATAATTATATTTAAGTAAATTAATATCATGGATTAGTTTTTATATCGAATATACATAATATTGGGTAATTAAGATAAAAGAAGTGATTAAAATAAACTAATTCCATATACTATTAGGTTGTTAAATTTAAAATATTCAAACTATTATTAAGAACTAAAATTATAATTGAATTGTTATAAAGGAAGGTAATTTATAATTGTTAATTAATCAATATATATTTTTATATATAAATTACAAATACAATATCTCGATCATTAGGGTGAATTAAACTAATCTTTAGAGTTTAGTAATTTATTCTATTTTATGTTTATTATTATTCCAATAATTATATTTAAGCAAATTAATATCATGGATTATAAATGATATTATGGTTCAAAAATTTTTAAAAATCGGATATACATAATATTTGGTAATTAAGATAAAAGAAGTAATTAAAATAAACTAACTCCATATCCTATTAGGTTAAATTTAAAATATTCAGACTATTATTAAGAACTAAATATATATTACAGTAAATTATAATTGAATTGTTATAAAGGTAGGAAATTTATACTTGTTAATCAATCAATATATAATTTTATATAAATTATAGATATAATATCAGGATCATTAGGGTGAATCAAAATAGTTTAGTAATTAAATGAAAACATAATCAATTTATTAAATTATAATAATTAAATATAATTCTAACCCATCATAATATAATTGAAATACGGTCCAAACATTTAAGGTTCGAAATTAATTATCAAGTATCTTATTAACATCGGATAATCATTGGTAAATAAGAAAATGCAAGGGATAAAATTATATTAATTCCAATATACTCTTAGGATGCTAAGATAAAACATGAATAAACAAATCAGTAAACGGCTAAAAATATATTGAAGATTATAATAAACCAAGGGAAACAGGACCAACCACAGAAATAACTACTAAGGACAGGGAAAAAAGAAACCCCAAGATCTAAAAAACTTTTTTAAGGGACAAAGGAGGCTAGGAAGACAGGGCTGGGACCCAGCAACTGCTGATCTTCCAGCCATCATCCCTATTAAGATTATTCGGCCTTTTCTCAATCTCCAGGGCCTCCCTAAATTTGCGATGGTGAAACTACGCAACTTTGGCAATGACTTGAGCCTCTTCAATACAAATATGATGCATCGGCTTCTCGGCATGTTCAGCCAGGGCTGAGGACTTGGTCCTACCATGCCTTAAGTCAGCCGAATGCTCGCTAATCCTTTGATTGATAGAGCGACCCGTTTCACCAATATATGGCGTCCCACAGGAATAAGGAATGACATAGACGCCCTTCATGTCTTTAGGGTCAATAGGGTCTTTTACAGACCTGAGGGAGCCACAGATAGTATTGAGAGGTCTAAAAATAGCGGCCACATCGTACTTCCTCAGAATCCTTGCAATCCTATCAGTGGTCCCTTGGATG
>APFE031666894.1:0-13597 GCA_000404065.3 Pinus taeda
GTGGCAACATGTTTGCGATTTTTGTAATGTCTTGAGGAAAACAAATTGTGTGGCCACTGTATTTATATTGCCCACCACGTGCATGTGTTACTTGAAGTATAGGGTTAACCCTAGGAATGAGCATTTCTTCTATCTGTGAAAGAGATGCAAGGGTAGCTGGTTGAGGACCAGGGTCCATGTTGTTTGATAATGAGAAGCGATGACCCTTTGTTTCAGAGACGCACCTGGAGCAGCAATACATGTGGTTGGAATTGCGGATATGTATTCCCGGATATGATTCAAGACAAATGGAGCATGGGAATTTAGGTGGAAGTTTATCAATATTTGCACGAAAATCTCGATGTGCTTGATTAGTATAAATGTTGTTGAAACCATGTGCGAAGGAGGGATCAGGGCAATGAGCAATGGATGTATTTGTCTGAGAGGTTTGTTGAGAAGATAAAGAGTCTGATAATTGCAAGGGAGGATTGTTTTCAGGGTGGGTCATTGCAGATGAGGAAGGTTGGTTTTCCTTCTGTTTTTTGTTTTTTTGACATTCCCTGGTGTCTTTTCTTGCTTGGTATAGCTCACGACGTTGTGCATTTATTCGTTCTTTATTTGTTGCATAGTATCTTCGAGCACGTTCATTATTAGAACAAGAAGCCATTCGCAAAATTTATGGTACCTATAAGAAAGAGAGGGGAAAAGAAGAATGTTATTTGGAGACAACAACCATGCGATTGCAGGAAACCGAAAGAAGGGTAAAAAACGCAATAGAAAGCAAAAGAAGGGAAAAAAATCCAAGCTCTGAATAGTTCCATGCGAAATTTTTTATTTGAGTAATGTTTTCGAAACAACATATTAGTATTTTTTCTATATACATGTAGGTAGTTTCATGTGTAAATTTGATGAAAGGGGAAAAATGTGAATTTGTCTACTCACATAATGCTAGGTACAATGGAGAACAATACTCATTTCAATGGTATATAAGAAAATTCCATAAGAAGGCATGCAACAGTATATCTTGTAAAGTTGTATTTATAAAATTGGACAATAGGAATTGCTTAAAAGCAAGGAATACATTTGGAAATATTTATCTACAATGGCGAGATGTTCTGAATTTCTTGAAGGATGTTGTTACATTCTGCCGTGAAATGCAGCTTTTCTTCTTTTATGATAACGCATTTCAAGCGTGGAACCTCTTTAAAAGTTTATGTCTTCACCGACAATGTGAAGATATGATCTGTCCATAGAGCCCTAGAGACAATTTCCTTGATAAGTTCTGGATCTGAAGATAATAAATAGAAGTCTTTGGCATTATTTCCTAGAATTGTAGAGCCCGTGTCTTCGAAAGCAACAGTTGAAGCCAATTCACCAGTGTGATCTTGTATGTCGATTTTCAATAAGTATCTGTAATCACAGTCTCATACTTCAGCATTGCATTTTGGACAGAACCACATCCCTGTATTTTGTCGAATAAGTTTTTTCATGCATTTTTTCCCGCCAACGAGAGACGGGCAAGAAATGTAGTAAAAACTATTCATCCCAATTTTTGTTATTGTGCCCTTTAATTGGAAAAAAGTTGGTTTCT
Source organism: Pinus taeda (assembly GCA_000404065.3). Lineage (NCBI taxonomy): Eukaryota > Viridiplantae > Streptophyta > Pinopsida > Pinales > Pinaceae > Pinus > Pinus taeda. The sequence continues at coordinate 1,571 of APFE031666894.1, forward strand.
CTAAGGAATCCATATTGTAAATGTCAGAAATTGTTATTTTTTTTTGTTGATGGCCGAAAGGAGATCTTGTTGTCAAAGATGTAGAAGCTGCAGTCGAACCTTCTTTTTTAAACCATGACTTTAGCGCATGAGCCTCTTCAATGTCAGGATCTACAAGAATAATGGATCTTGTTGTAGTGCCGATATTTTTTCCATTAAATTCTCCAACGCGTGCAGATTTGATTGCAATGATGGGGTTATTTCCCGTAGCACATAGGGAGGAGATTTCTTGTGACACGGCATTAAAATTATCTCCCCAAAAGATTGCATTTATGCTATACTCTGACATGTCGCGAAGCTGTACTGTTTGTTTATTGACTTCAGAGCCATCCTTTCTACGTATGGTGCACACACAAGAAATGTTCGTGACAACGCCGAGAACATCAACAATGGAGTTGACGGTTGTTGTTCTGATATCATTAATTGATTTTATATTGAATCGCACCGTTGGATTATGTTTTTTTTCGCCGGAAACATGTTCTATGGTAGACGTTGCATTCAACAAAATTTCCCAATCATTGTTCAAGTGGTTGTATTGCTTATTAGCCATTTTCACATTCCCTTTAGAGACAATGTAGACATTTTCATTTTGGATTTTGTCGAAAAAATAATCTGCGACATTTTTGAAGCATGTAATATGTATTTCTCCACCCTCTATATCGAACAGGTCGAAACCAAACACTCTACCGGGTCCATATTGATTCTAAAATTGCCGAAGAGCTGTTTTCCTTTGGACGTATCCTTTTATCCACCAATTTGAGTGGTAAGGGTTTAATGATTTGATGGGAATTTGAACTGGCAGAACAGACGGAGTTGGAGTAGTTGGAAGAGGGCAGTGTCTTTTTGATAAAGGCTGCGGGTCTGATGAGGATGGAGTGTTTTCATTAGATGTGATGGGGATATTTAAAGTTTTTGGATTGCCAATTAAGGGTGCAAATGAAGTAGATATTTCAAAGTCTATTAGCTTTATAGACCTACACAACAATTGAGAGTCATAGGAATAATTGTTAGGAGTGATTGTGGTATAAATAAAAAATGCAAAATTTTGAAATAGGAAATTCATAACAAACTTACGTTGATGGACCAATAGCCGAGGTAGCCCAAATTTTAACATTTATAAAAGAGCCCTTTTGTAGCAAGCTTGTTGATACGAGATCATTGAAATCTGTTGGAAGTATGATGTGTTTCTTATGTGTTCCGTCTGAAATTGCAGTACGATATCGCGGAGTTGTTTTTTTCACTGATTGTATTGGCTCAAGTTCAACAATTTGCAGGCATGGTTGGATATGAGTTGAGCTAGATAACATTGAGGAAATTGCATTTTCAGTAAGGTTTGTTGTCATTTTTTGGTGCAAAACAAAACGCAAAAAATGTTGTTTTCTCTGCGTAAGATGTTTAAAATTCATTACATTCCTACAACATTACTTGAAAAAAATATGAATTAAAGGGAAAAGGGAAAGAAGCATGTTCATTTTTTTTTTTAAATGAGTGGGCATCGAAGTTTGTAAACACAAAGAAGAGAGACATTTATCAGAACAACTTCCATTACGAGCATTTTTTTTGAAGCATAGTTCCACCAAGCGAAGAGGAACAAGGAGAGGGAGGAACAAACGAAGTAGTAGGTTTGGGAGTAACTCTAGTACCACCTGGTTGCTGTCATGATGGCCCAAGAATCATGGTGTTTTGAACGGCATAGGTCGAGAAAAGCCATACCGGCGGGCGAATTACAAGCCCTGGAAGGGACAATGTAGCCATATGAGGTACACCAAAAAAAAGCCAAAGATGACTCTAGTCGCCTCTGATTTTGGAAACTCTGAAATTGAAGTACGATATCGCGGAGTTGTTTTTTGCACCGATTGTATTGGTTCAAGTTCAACAATTTGCAGGCATGGTTGGATATGAGTAGATCCAGATAACATTGAGGGAGTTGCATTTTCAGTAAGGTTTGTTGTCATTTTATGGTGCAAAACAAAACGCAAAAATGTTGTTTTCTCCGCGTAAGATGTTTAAAATTCAGTACATTCCTACATAATTACTTGAAAAAAATATGAATTAAAGGCCAAAGGGAAAGAAGCATGTTCAATTTTTTTTCTAAATGAGTGGGCACCCAAGTTTGTAAACATAATGAAGAGAGACATCTATCAGAACAACGTCGATTACGACAATTTTTTTTTAAGCATAGTTCCACCAAGCGAAGAGGAAGAAGGAGAGGGAGGAATAAACGAAGTAGAAGGTTTGGGGATAACTCTAGTACCACCTGGTTGCTGTCATGATGGCCCAAGAAACATGGTGTTTTGAACGGAAGAGGTCAAGAAAAGCCATACCGACGGGCGAATTACAAGCCCTGGAAGGGACAATGTAGCCATATGAGGTACACCAACATCTCCCCTAGAGGAGAAGGGAGTAGGATTCCCCCAAGGGGAAATCCTTGATTGGTGGACTCCATTTTCTCAACCTGAAACCAATGAGGGAGCAGTGATGTTATTCCGATTCGAATAAAATCTACGACGCTTTAACACAAATTGCTTTTTAGAATTTTAAGAGTCGAAAAAAAGCTAAAGATGACTCTAGTCGCCTCCGATTTGGGCAACTCTAGTATCATTTGGTTGCCGATTTGTTTCTTCAAGAGTCACGGTGTTTTGAATGACATAGGTTGAGAAAAGCCATACTGGGAGGCCAATTGCAAGCCCTGAAGGGGACATTGCAGCCATATGAGGTGCAACAACATCTCCCCTAGAGGAAAAGGGAGTAGGATTCCCCATAGGGGAAATCCTTGACTGGTGGGCTCGATTATCTCACCCAAAGAACAACGAGGGAACAATAAGGTTATTCCGATTTAAATAAATTTTATGACGCTTTGACACAATTTGCTTTTTCACTTTTTAAGAGTCGAGAAAAAGCTAAAGATGACTCTAGTCGCCTTCGATTTTTTAATGAGCCTGAAGTGACAAGTGCTCAGATGGTCCTTTTCTTTTAAGGAGTCCGAAAAGAACGAAAGTGACTACTCTGGATATCTAGACAGGGGGATTACCAAACCAATCGCAAAACTGCAGAATACTTTTTAAGGTACGGCAGTCAATCTTCCCGAATGCTGTGTTTAGTGCATTGCGATCGATAGGGCAGCAGACACAGCTTCCTAAGGATAAAGGATATAGCCTATTATGGTCTCCCAATATATACTCAACGGTACGTGGGAGCACAAGTCCGTACTGGCACTTGTCGTTTCAAAGAGGAGGAATCACCCAACCTACGATGAAAGTGATAGTTACCAGGCTTTACGACACCGGAATACGTCTCTAGCCTAGACTTCTAAATGGTGTGCGTTAGGTTCCAAAGCGTTGTTATGTTTATTGAAATGTATTTTAGAGTTGATCTTTCTTAAGAAGTTTGCCTTTAAGGTTGATCGCGTGATGTACATATACAATTCCTAAATATGCAATCTAAGATGGTAAACAGACGTTTACTTTCTTTTTGCATTGAAAATTCTAGCTACTAAGGAAAGAGAAGTGAAATTGTTTCAACATAGAGCAGACAACACACGTTAAGTCCTAAATCACTTTCCGCATGCATTCCAAATGTAAATGTACATGCATGTATTTGTTTTCCACTTTCTTAGTGTGTGGATGACAAAAAAAATGCCAAGTGCAATATAATATCAATACAAGGATATGCCTATTCCAGAATTCTGACAGACATAAGCAAAGCTATTGAAGTTTGTATCTAAGATTTTCTAGAGTTTGTTCACTAGAAACAAGACAGCCATGATGGCACCACTCTGCACTAGTCTAACACAAAGGAAAAAATGTTAAATTATCAAGAAAGCATATTTATAACTAAATCATTTCAATCGGGAAATAATTTTGAATCAAATTTATAAGACCTTGTAGCTGCTTAGTGGTTACTGTACAATTGATGGAAGAGGATTCTCTAGCATGGTCCATGGAAGGAATAGAAATGAAGCAAAAACTTGGAAAGGAGATTAAGGTTGTTACCGGAGATGAAGAAATACAACAAATATCCATAAAATGTCCTTCAACGCTAAAAGTTGAATCGCCAAATGACAAAACAAAGCAGGCCAAGGCAAAGTATCTGTATTTTAACATTGTTGCATGAGTAACCAACATAAGTTGCACAGTGGTATGCAAATTAATAGCCTAAGCAGGGAAAATCCCCAATATAATTCACACAAGCTAATCCTCAATATTTTATCACAAATATTTAAATTTAAGAGAATTATCACTTTATATTATATAGATTCAAACATTTTCCTTTGTACATTATATTATTTTAATTAAAAAAATATATCATACATCGTTGTACCATTAATAAATATAGTGCAAAACTTAAAAAACATATTAAATATTTAATTTGAAAATAATTTGAAAAATTAAATGTAATTAAACAACATCAATAAAGAAATCATTCAAAAACAAATTAAATTTAATACCATTAATAAGAATTCAAATACAACAAAATTTAGTTAAAATAAATTCAGTATATCGTGTTCTTTTGTATAAAGCTTAGAAGATGATGCAATAATGAGGAAAAAACTTTCATAGGTTTTTTGAATTTTATTGTGATGACGAGTCCAACTAACAAATACATTTGAATAATATTTCAGAATTGGAGATATTTGAAACAATAATTAATCTTTTAGACTTATATCTACAGCCCACATAACTAGGACTAATTACTCCTTTGTATCTCTAGGCTTATTTTTTAAATGTTCAATTGTATCTTGAGAGCAACATTAAAATCAACAATTTAGATGATTTTTTCATACAATTTCAATGTACTCCAGCACTATTTCATATAGATTCATCTTATTTTTAATCTTTTAAATAATTAGAGGTTTTCAGGTTTTCATCTAGTGTTTTTATAGTTTTTCAGTTTTATTCAAAGTGTAGGTTGGTTTAACATTTCTATATCCTATAAATTCGACAGGAAGATGACCCTATGCTAATCTAAAAAACACTGTTTAGGAAATTTGTGTCTGTATCTTCTAACTCACATATCTGAAACTACGTTTCATAGAGCAGGCGTTTATTGTGGGGAAGGATTTTGGAGCAATGGTTGCATATTATATTGATCTCTGCTATCCAGATCGAGTGAAAGGAGTTGTAAGGTTAGGCATACCTTACAGTAAACCTGGTGGACTGTCCAGAAATATGGACTCAGCGCCTAAAGGCCTCTATATTAAACATTGGCAGGTGCTTTTTCTTCCCCTATGTGTGCCAAAAATATACATTAAACAAGGACATTCTATCGGAATACTGTTTATTCTTTGAATATTGAGAGCAACCCTCGATCTATAAAATATTCAATATTCTGATTGTTTTCTTTTAAATTCATTATTGTAGGTGCCCGGAAGAGTCTTACTATCGCTAAAATGCATCACATGGCCGAAGCCCCTCTTCTCCACAGGATGTGTGTAAGCACTTGTAGGCAGAATATTAAAAGCGTGTAAGCATTTGTAAGCTGAATATTTTCTTTTAAATTCATTATTGTAGGTGCCCGGAAGAGTCTTACTATGGCTGAAATGCATCACATGGCCGAAGCCCCTCTTCTCCATAGGATGTGTGTAAGCATTTGTAGGCAGAATATTAAAAGCGTGTAAGCATTTGTAAGCTGAATATTAAAAGAGTAGTGGGAAAGTTTTCCAATTCAATTTGTTTAAAATTTGAAAAGATTTATTGAAATTACAGATTTATTGAACTTACATGTTTGATAAGTGATTTTTTTAGAATCATAGCTCAAGTAGAAATGACAATATGAAGTAGAAATGACAATATGACAGATCAACAAAATTTCCATGACTCACTGACAAAGACTTGACACCAAAGCTCAACACAGTGTTTGGATGATCGTCGTTGGATTGGGTTCGACCTTTGTTTATTAGCGTTTTGGTCAATATTGGATTTGTTTCACAGTTTGAACACATTTTCACTTACAATGAAACTTCGAAACTAAAGTAAGACGATGCTTTCAGAGGTCCAGGAGAATTCAGGGATAGTTGATAGCTGGAAGTATTCCGAAGGTTACAGTAAATAACTTGCCAGGAATTCTGGAAGAGAATATTTATACAGGAAAATTCTGGTTATGAAGAAGAAAATATCGAAAAAGTATAAAATAGGTTTTCCTGGGTGCGTAATGGAGATAGTAACAGAAAGGTAACAATTTCGAGGAAAGTATTGATTAGAGTGTATTTATACAGGAAAAGATTCTGGTTATGAAGAAAAAAAAATCAAAATTAGGTTTTCTTGGGTGCGTAATGGAGATAGTAACAGAAAGGTAGCAATTTCGAAGGAAGCATTACAAATAAATACTTTGTGTAGACCTAGATAAACAGTCTAGGTATAAATAAATAGATAAAAATAAAAATCAAATACTAATCATGATAGTTACCTCCTTCTTCTGTCATTAAGAAGACTACCTTCCTTTGTGAGGCGCCTCAAGGCTTTCTGAGAAGGCAGCGACTAGGATATATATATGTTTCAAGTACATAAATAATTAGAAATTGGTTGATTCACTGCACTTGTTTTATAATTTTATAATACTTTATCAGAGTTTCTTCTTTCATTTCATGTGAACATTTTTGTGGTAATTTCTGTGATCAACTCTATGTACAATCTTGTCCTGATAAGCCTTGGATATTCAACCTGTTGTTTGATGTCATCAGAACTTCCATATTGCCAGAAGATAAGGAAATGGTAAGAATTTAGACTGGTATTAGATTCTTACATGATTTCCTACTTTTCGATGGACAACTGTTGGATCATCGGAACTGACTTCTTCTATTGATTCACTATAGCGAGACCCTGAAAATAAGAGTGAAACCAAAAGGAAAGAAGGGAAATGTACAAGCGAAGGACAACTCCATTATATCTCATAACCTCTATTCAGAGAGATTATTCATATTCCAGATGAAAATTCAGTTAATGGAGAGGGAGTCTAGCTTCGTTTTTGGACAATGGCAAATGGAGGGTGAGTGGAAAATTAGTTGATTAGTTGCATCATTCCATCTATTGGGTTTCTCATCAGCTAAATTGTTTTTACCAAATCCATAGTAATTTCGATATCTACTACCTCGTCCCCAAAATGCAATTGACCTACAAGTAGTATAAAAGGTAGGAGCAGGTTAATATCTTACCGGAATAAGTATGATATTATGAGGGGCAGGTTAATATCCTATAGTGAGATCGATATGTCGATCCATATCCACTTATGATAACAAGCGATTTTAAATTATAAGGGGTTTTTTTTGGTAAACAAGTTTTGTTCCAGTAAATTATAGTTTGAACACATTTTCACTTACAATGAAACTTCGAAACTAAAGTAAGACGATGCTTTCAGAGGTTCAGGAGAATTCAGGGATAGTTGATAGATGGAAGTATTCCGAAGGTTATAGTAAATAACATACAGGAAAATTCTGGTTATGAAGAAGAAAATATCGAAGAAGTATAAAATAGGTTTTCCTGGGTGCGTAATAGAGATAGTAACAGAAAGGTAACAATTTCGAAGAAAGTATTGATTAGAGTGTATTTATACAGGAAAAGATTCTGGTTATGAAAAAAAAAATCAAAATTAGGTTTTCTTGGGTGCGTAATGGAGATAGTAAAAAAAAGGTAGCAATTTCAAAGGAAGCATTACAAATAAATACTTTATGTAGACCTAGATAAACCATCTAGGTATAGATAAATATATGCCTAGGCGTTGATAAAAATAAAAATCACATACTAACCAGGATAGTTACCTCCTTCTTTTGTCATTAAGAAGACTATGTTCCTTTGTGAGGCGCCTCAAGGCTTTCTGAGAAGGCAGCGACTAGGATATATATATGTTTCAAGTACATAAATAATTTATTGAACTTACATGTTTGATAAGTGATTTTTTTAGAATCGTAGCTCAAGTAGAAATGACAATATGACAGATCAACAAAATTTCCATGACTCACTGACAAAGACTTGACATCAAAGCTCAACACAGTATTTGGATGTTCGTCGTTGGATTAGGTTCGACCTTTCTTTATTAGCGTTTTGGTCAATATTGGATTTGTTTCACAGTTTGAACACATTCTCACTTACAATGAAACTTCGAAACTAAAGTAAGACGATACTTTCAGAGGTCCAGGAGAATTCAAGGATAGTTGATAGCTGGAAGTATTCCGAAGGTTACAGTAAATAACTTGCCAGGAATTCTGGAAGAGAATATTTATACAGGAAAATTCTGGTTATGAAGAAGAAAATATCGAAAAAGTATAAAATAGGTTTTCCTGGGTGCGTAATGGAGATAGTAACAGAAAGGTAACAATTTCGAGGAAAGTATTGATTAGAGTGTATTTATACAGGAAAATATTCTGGTTATGAAAAAAAAAAATCAAAATTAGGTTTTCTTGGGTGCGTAATGGAGATAGTAACAGAAAGGTAGCAATTTCGAAGGAAACATTACAAATAAATACTTTATGTAGACCTAGATAAACAGTCTAGGTATAAATAAATAGATAAAAATAAAAATCACATACTAACCATGATAGTTACCTCCTTCTTCTGTCATTAAGAAGACTACGTTCCTTTGTGAGGCGCCTCAAGGCTTTCTGAGAAGGCAGCGACTAGGATATATATATGTTTCAAGTACATAAATAATTAGAAATTGGTTGATTCACTGCACTTGTTTTATAATTTTATAATACTTTATCAGAGTTTCTTCTTTCATTTCATGTGAACATTTTTGTGGTAATTTCTGTGATCAACTCTATGTACAATCTTGTCCTGATAAGCCTTGGATATTCAACCTGTTGTTTGATGTCATCAGAACTTCCATATTGCCAGAAGATAAGGAAATGGTAAGAATTTAGACTGGTATTAGATTCTTACATGATTTCCTACTTTTCGATGGACAACTGTTGGATCATCGGAACTGACTTCTTCTATTGATTCACTATAGCGAGACCCTGAAAATAAGAGTGAAACCAAAAGGAAAGAAGGGAAATGTACAAGCGAAGGACAACTCCATTATATCTCATAACCTCTATTCAGAGAGATTATTCATATTCCAGATGAAAATTCAGTTAATGGAGAGGGAGTCTAGCTTCGTTTTTGGACAATGGCAAATGGAGGGTGAGTGGAAAATTAGTTGGTTAGTTGCATCATTCCATCTATTGGGTTTCTCATCAGCTAAATTGTTTTTACCAAATCCATAGTAATTTCGATATCTACTACCTCGTCCCCAAAATGCAATTGACCTACAAGCAGTAGAAAAGGTAGGAGCAGGTTAATATCTTACCGGAATAAGTATGATATTATGAGGGGCAGGTTAATATCCTATAGTGAGATCGATATGTCGATCCATATCCACTTATGATAACAAGCGATTTTAAATTATAAGGGGTTTTTTTTGGTAAACAAGTTTTGTTCCGGTAAATTATAGTTTGAACACATTTTCACTTACAATGAAACTTCGAAACTAAAGTAAGACGATGCTTTCAGAGGTTCAGGTGAATTCAGGGATAGTTGATAGCTGGAAGTATTCCGAAGGTTACAGTAAATAACATACAGGAAAATTCTGGTTATGAAGAAGAAAATATCGAAAATGTATAAAATAGGTTTTCCTAGGTGCGTAATAGAGATAGTAACAGAAAGGTAACAATTTCGAAGAAAGTATTGATTAGAGTGTATTTATACAGGAAAAGATTCTGGTTATGAAAAAAAACAAATTAGGTTTTCTTGGGTGCGTAATGGAGATAGTAACAAAAAGGTAGCAATTTCGAAGGAAGCATTACAAATAAATACTTTATGTAGACCTAGATAAACCGTCTAGGTATAGATAAATATATGCCTAGGCGTTGATAAAAATAAAAATCACATACTAACCAGGATAGTTACCTCCTTCTTCTATCATTAAGAAGACTACGTTCCTTTGTGAGGCGCCTCAAGGCTTTCTGAGAAGGCAGCGACTAGGATATATATATGTTTCAAGTACATAAATAATTAGAAATTGGTTGATTCACTGCACTTGTTTTATAATTTTATAATACTTTATCCGAGTTTGTTCTTTCATTTTAATATTTTTTACATAGTTTGAAAATAAAATTTATCTTTAATTGAGATTTGGTTAGTGCACTGTAATATTAAGTTTCCAGGAAAATAATGACCCAACCATGGTTGCAGTAATAAATTGTCCCAATAAAATAAAAGTAACTCACACATGATTCAATATGTCATTTGATGATTTACGTGGCAATGATTTTACTACTGTTTTCTTCCTATTCATCGCGTAGTTGAAGGAGTTGGAAGTGAAATTAGTTGGATGTAACGGAGGAGGCTTTTCCACCATGGAAACTAATACGAAAGTTGTTCAAAGGATCGGAAAAGTACGGTTTGCTCAGCAGAAGTTAGAGAAATCATTATTTTATAAGGAAGCTCTCGTAGTTCAAAATCAACCATAAAATTGTGACATGTTCAAAGGATTGGAAAAAGAGATGGAGGTGTTATGATTTATCAAACCTGTACTTTCATCCAATTGCGATAAAAATTGTGGTGCAAATAACACAAACATTCTAGTATAAAATTAATGTAGTACAAATGATTGCAAATATAATCTGTGCTTGTAGATCTCTATTGTAGTACCAATCTTCAAAGAACATCCAACAAGTAGATGACGTTATGAATTGGACCCTGGATAACTTCTATTTTGATCCGGCATTATTGAATTCAAATATGTGTAAAAGATAAAGGCATTTTAGTATGCGAACCCTTTTCAAGTTTGTCAGATAGCCAACAAAACTTGTACAAGAATCAATGTTGGATGTAGATATTTAGAACTAAGATATTTTGTTCCATCGATACCAAAAAGACCACACTCTGCTAATTTATCATTTACTGAGAAAAGAAGCAGGATTTACTGGAAAATAGAAGCTTTGTTACTAGACTGTCAATAACAAGTAGAAATTTTTTATTGATTATTATTTTTCCTTGGTGACAACATAAAAAGAAAGAACATTACCTTCTCCAATTCCCCTCTACTAGCACGATGCTTTTCAATGAGCATGGACCTATGTAAGTGTTCTACTTTTGTGGTGGATTAAAAGGTAAAAAATGGACTTCTGTAATAGTTGTTCAAGCCTGTGAGAGAGGGTCGAAAGAGAATCAGGCTCCCATTTAAAGATCACGCTTGGTCATATGATTACGGATATTGAAATCTCTAGCCATCCTTCTCTGCATGATTATTGTTTCGAAAGATTGGGAAATTTTGCAGCGAGGCCATGCATTGTACAAGGATCTAATGGGACGGTTTACTCCTGTGCAGATGTTGATTTGATTTTAGGGACGGCTTTGTTTTTTCCAATCTTGACATCGATTTGATTTCGGGGTCGGCTTTGGTTTCTGTTTGAAACATTATTAGGTCAACTTGTTTTATCTGTACTAAATATACAATTGCGTTCTCCTTATTCAGTCACAAAATTAAAGATTGTAACATTCCAAATTATGCTGCAATTGGGCATTACTCCCATCATAAATAATAAAGCCCAAAACAACAGTGGAAGTAACGATACCTTGTCTGTAAGTTACAATTAATTACATCAAAGGGGAATCTAGTGAAGCATGCGATATAGAAATTCCAAAAAAAATTCACATACTGGTACAGACCCCAACAGATTACTGGTCGGAAGACTTCTGCAGACTTCTGGGAAAAGGCCGTAATCACTTCACAAGGCGTTGTATGAACCTGAGCAGCGAATTAGGCAATGAAATTAAGGCAGCGAGGAAATCCCATGTGTGAAGGAGAGGGTATAAATAGTGATATAACAGCACAAAGCCCTAAGGCAGGGAGAAAGACACCAAACCAAGAAGAAAGACACGTTTAGTCACTGCTAAGACACGTTTAGGTTCAGTCATTGTGAAAAGTCTCATCGCCAGGAGGGCTGGCCTTTCATGGCCCATTGCCAGATCCTCCCTCTTTGTCTTCCAGTGGGTGGAAAAAATAACATTT
>APFE031666899.1:3503-14664 GCA_000404065.3 Pinus taeda
GAAGAAGTGTGGCCACTCATTCAAAAGTTGCAGAAGATCCAAGTTCAAACAATATTGCCAGAACTTGACGAGGAAGGAAAAATCATATTGGAGCCTGGAGCAGTCACAGAAACAAGAACCCAACAGCTATGGAATCGATCAATTTCAAAGTATCTCATCAAGTGGAAGAGCTTACCCGCTGAAGATTACACATGGGAGGACAAGAATTTTATACAGAAGCAGCAAGAACTACTCAAGCGTTGAGGACAACACTTTTTGAAGAAAAGGGGCATGTTAGGTCCCTATACTACTAGTCTAACCCCTTATTGTTATTAGTACAACCCCCTTATTATATTTTTGTGCCCATGTAGTCCCCATATTGTTATTATTGTGCCCCATAGAAGTCCAATATTGTTATTATTATGCCCTTACATTATTATTTTTATGTCGGCTCTGATTATATTGTGACCCCTTAGACTCCTATACATAGAAAGGAGGTCTTGTCATTTGTATCATCCAAGAATTGTTCATTTGTGTGATGTAAAGGACGTTGCCCCCTCGAAGAGGTTGAATTCTAAGGCGTTGATCTATCTTTTCTATCTTTTTGTGAGCTAATTTCATAACAAAGAACCACATGATCTCCTAGAACCCAAGGAGCCTCCTTTTTTGGAAATATTGCTTGTAAAGAAAACTGAAGTTCCCACAAAATATGACTTGGAATCTGAGTTGAGGAATTTCTGTATAAAAATTCCTTTGCTACAAGCCATTAAAGAAATTCTATTTATACCAAGATTATTAAGGATCTTTGCATTAAAAATATAGGAATAAAGAGGAATAAAAATCGGAATACTAAAGTAATCAACCAAATGTCAGAAATGATATCTAGATTACCACCAAAATACGATGAACTAGGGAACCCCGTAGTAACCATAGAAATCAATGTAACTTTTTTGCCTAATACTCTAGTAGATTTGGATGTAGCCATCAACATAATGACTATTGATACTACGACATTATTGTAATTAAGAGAAATAAGACATACACCATTGTGTTGGAGCTAGCAGATAAGTCCATCGTTAAACCTGTGGGGGTTCTAGAAGATTTAGTGGTAACAATAGCTTGCTGGGAATATCTGATCGATTTTATAGTAATTTCTGCAAAAACTACTAAACCTCGTCACCCAATAGTTCTAGGATGGCCTTGGCTGGCCACGAATGATGTTGTTATTGGGTGCAGAAATGGGGAAATGACTATTTCTAATGGGTTACAAATTCAAAAATTGACTATTTTTCCACCTGCCCAATTAGTTGTTGAACTGCCGCTTTGGTTGGAAAATCTCTACGGGGAAGAAGATTGTATGCTTCCCTTGCTGACTTTAGAACAATCAAGAGGGCTTCAAGAATAGTCTAAAGAACATGTTTTGCAACAATTCTTATCTGATATCAGTTGTATAGATTATCATGTTTCTTTTAGTGGCTATCATCATGTTCTTGCAGTGAATATCAGGAAACTTGTCACCATGTCTTCATATCTTTATGGGATATCTCCTAGTCAAATATTCTTGGTATCAGATGTTGAATGCCTTCTACCATGATTGCATAGTCTATGATCTCTTCCTTTCTTTCTTCACATATTTCATTCCCAATAATTTTCAATCAATGTTCCTCTAATTATTGTCAACCACCTCATTTTCATATGAGGGAATATTATGTTGATTTCATCTAGTTTGACTCATGCCTTCTGACATCCTTTCATAGGAAGAGATTCCTTTCCTTTGATCATGCTCCCCAAGCTAGAGAATTGATCCATGTTACCTGCAACCATAAAACATGAATTTATAATATCGAATACAAGCATACATACCTCATTTACCTTAGGTCATCTATGATTCTTTCAACAATTTTATTGATTTAAAATAGCTTCAACCCCTTGATCTGCTTCATCTCTGATGTCATATTACCATCATCCCATGAATTCCAAAAGTTAGAGTTCCTAATGAAACACTTGCTTCCTTTCTAGATCAATTAATCCTACGATGAGGATTCCATCAGAGAATCTTGAGGATCTTGCATATCCCTATCTGCAAGATGTTTCCTTTTGATTGGATGTTTGATGAGACTTATCCTGGATGACTTCTTCCCTTTCCTAAGATTCTAATGAGGTTCCCAAATTCTATAACCTTCACATTTGACTACCATAGATTTTGTTCCAGCTATCCTTCATGTTTCCCTATGGAAATGTTACGAGCTCTTTCTTCTAATGCTTTTCCTCTTTAAACTTCCTCCACTTCTTCGGTGAAATGGACTTCTTCTCTATCTTCCTTGTTATATTCCCTTCTTCAGCTTAGGACAATATTTCATGTAATGCTCATAGCATCAAATCTTAGCTATGTTCTCCTTTCCTTTTGACAAATGTCTAAATACTTTTTACCCTCAACCTGTCTTCTTCTATTTTGAATAGAAACCATAAGTTGTTGAATGGGATATCCTTCTTATCCTCATAGACATTTGTTACCTTGTTCATCAATTAGTGTATTTAGAACAATGATGATTGTCTTCTTATCATCTCTCTCGGATCTTTAAAGTTGAGATCTTATGAAGATATCCCTTCATCCTTTGATACCTTCAATTTGTGTAGATCAAGTATAAGTGATATGACCTTTCTTATCTCATCTTCAAAGAATAGTTCTACCAAATTATCATATATCTCTTTTGATGTCTCCAATGCTTCTATATGGGGAGCCCTTTGATCCCTTTCCATGTATTCATATAACGTGTGACCTTACATGGTTTGGAGACTTTTCCATAGATATGATTAATGACTTCACTTTCTTCAAGGACTATGTTTATCCTCCTTTTTCCATGCAAGGAAGTTCAACGACCCAACTGGCTTATAGATCTCCTTGGAAAACAAAGTCATTTTACCTAATTTATTTTATAGAATAAAGATACTTACTTGCTAGGTGAAGATGAAATATTCAACTTTATTTATTTGTTGTTGATGATTGATCAAGATGACTTAATGCTTCTCGAATAATATTTTTAAAGGATAAGGAGGGGATCCTTGCTTCAATGAGAGGGAACTTGTCTTATAGATTTTTGAAGATGATGACAATGCCTTTAGCCTTATTTCTAGATACTTCAAATTCCTCGGTGGTGAATGAGTGCATATTAGAAATGCTTCTAGGGTTTCGACTTTCTCCAAGATGATGTGATCTTATTCCTATAAATTCTTTTCTTGGGTGTCTATACTCTGAGCTACCTTGCTTTGTAGATCCCTTCAACTTGATGAGGGTCCTCGTAGATGATGACTAGACGATCCAACAATTTTGTTGGTGTAGGCTTCTAGTTGCCTTGATTTGATTGATAATCCAAGACTCCCTTTGAAGTAAACTTTCTTCTTTGATCTAGGGATTGATTCTTCAATGTAGATTTTTGAACTTTCGCTTTGAAATAATTTGACTTGCTTTGATGCCATTCTTTAAACTTGATCCTTAAGTGTTTATTTGATTAGATGCCCTTCCATAATTGTCACCTTAGCTCTAATACCATGTTGAGAAATCTAGGTCATCAATAGCTAGGTGATTTCTCTTTAATTAGTAACTGCTTGTGAGTGATTTTTACAACTTTAGATTAGGATATTCTTCACTTAAGTTA
Source organism: Pinus taeda (assembly GCA_000404065.3). NCBI lineage: Eukaryota > Viridiplantae > Streptophyta > Pinopsida > Pinales > Pinaceae > Pinus > Pinus taeda. Next base: position 7,139 of record APFE031666899.1, read on the forward strand.
TTAATGTTATTCTTCATCAAACAAATACCAATCCATGAACATAAATAGACAAGAGACACAGATGTAGGCTATAATCCAGGGCCAAAACCTATCACTCTTTGAGAGGAAAACCCACAGAAATTCTTCTTATAGAGATTCCAATTGATGAATACCAAGACCAAGACCCTTGACCTATTTTCCACTCCAAGACAAAGACACAAGTTCTCTTCACACTCAATCCTTTTCTTGACTCCTCTTCCACTTCGACCTTCTTAGCATCAAGACGTTGTCACCACCGAGATCTTATCATTGTCTTCACTTTGATATCTCCATTATTGTGAGACCTCCTCACTGTCATACTACAAAGACCTTACTTTTATGATAGCACTATGACTTCTTCCTAAGCTAGAACGGAGACCTTTGAGACAACACTGATATCTTTCCTTTAAGATGGCACTGACACATATATGAGTTCCCTTTCCGAAATGCTTGTCACTATAACCTTGATCTAAAATATAAAGGTAATCCTTGAATCTTCACCGATTGAAATATTATAACCAAACTGTGTTTCTCTTCCTCTCTGAGCTGATCATCTGAAGCTCATAATTAATCTGTCCTATTGTGTGTGTGATTAGCCCAAAAGAAAGGTCCTCATTGTCCCTTCATCTCTTCTCTAAGTTACATCTGAGATTTTTTCTATACTAGAGATCTGAACTTATCTTTGCCCTGTCCATCAGAAAATCTTAGAGAGATGTCCGAAAAATCTTTGACTATGGAATAATAGTCTTCCTATTGTGTTAAGACAACATGAATATATGAATTGGTGTGTCTTCATAATGTGAAGCCGACATGAGTCCTTCAATTCATCTTGAATCTGACATGAGTCCTTCAATTCATCTTGAAGCCGACATGAGGAAGAAATACCTTGTGCTTATCTTGGAGGGCTATTAGACTATTCTATTGACTCATATATATTCTTCATACATGATAATGATTCTATAATAATTTTATGACAAATCCTGAAGGCTCTCAATGGGAGCCATCTAAATTAAAAATCTCTTTCTCATGAAATGCATGAAGTAATCATTACAATAATAATATTGTTTTCTTCTTTTCATCATTTACAAAAAACACAATTACATGATATTATGAATATCGAACCTAGTTACACTTTTCAACACTATTGTGTATGAGGATAGTAGGTTATGGCTACTGGATAATAGAGCATTCAGTCACGTGACAAGGATGAGGTTAGTGTTTAGTAGTATTTTAGAGAGAGGCTTAGACTTCCATGTTACTTGTGGATCTAGCACCATGCATGTAGTAAATGCGGTTGGATGTGTTAGATTCTAGCTAGAGTCAAGAGGATTTCTAGAGTTTATAGGGATGTTATTTGTTCTAGGATTGATTGTACACTTGCTCTCAATATCAACCTTAGAGGATGGTGGATGTATCATTTTGTTTTGTGATGGACAAGTGCTTCTATGTTTAGAGGGAGCGACCTTGGATGCAATAGTAGTGCTAGGCATCAAACATGAGAAGTCATACAGGTTGCTAGGACAATCTTTGGGGTCGGAAGGAACAACTATAAGTACTGAGATGGGCTTTGAGATAGATCTAAGTGGAGGAGGTTCTTCTAGAAGTGCCTCCCTCACTAACAGAGAATTTTGAAGTTTATAGCTCGGGAAGTTACTTCTACATAGGCCTTGTGCCTAGGCATGTAGAAGTCGCCCACATCACCTTAGAACACTTTCTGTAGGTTAATCAAGTTGTTGGTGTAACTTAGCCTAAGTTTAAGTTAGCATAAGTTTAACTTAGGAGAATGCACATGTTAATATGTTGGCTTATTGAGCTAAAATAAAACTTAGGAAACGTAAGTTATTTACTTTAGTGAATAAATTTTAATCTCAGACATCAATATCAAATGAGGCGAGATATAATCTCGGTCGTCAATCACTTTGATATTAGGGTTAGGGTTAGGTTTATGGTTAGGGTTAGGTTTTTCAATCAATGTAATGTTATAAAAGAAAGGTTAAGATGAGGATAACATGCATAAAATTTAGCACAAGGTTGATAGCATCATCTCAGTGAGCGTGTGTTGGGACTGAGAGAGCGTTGAGGGGCTCAAGACCCAAATATACAAGAGGGAACAGATTTGTTGGATCAAATTTGGTAAATTGTAATTTCTTAGTTGGTTCGTTATCTCAAGATGTGATCCCAAGTAAGTTCCAAGCTTTTTTATTAATGAACTAATTTGTTGGGAAGAAATCCATTTGCGATTACGTGATTCAAACCATGTAATTTTTCTTCCGCTTAATATTATGTGTTAGGAACTTAGTTGTGTATTTACTTAATGATTAATTGCTTGGAATTAAATACCAAGTGTTGGGTTCATGTAAAATCTAACAAAGAGATTTTGGATGGTAGCATTGGATATTTGAATTCATTGAGGCTCTTCTTTCATCCTCGGTTAGACTAAGATAAAATTAATAAACTTAACACATGTGAGCATTAGTTTATTTTCATGTATATTTTCAGCATTATTGTAGCCAAGATATGAACTCTTGATAATATATCCAAAAAAATAAAAAGCTTATGTGGCACTTGTGGTGTTCATTTGTATCCATCCCACCATGTTTTTGCTTCCTCTTTCTTCTTAACAAGTTCAACCAGAGATTTATTGGGTTCTTATGCACTCCCAAGGAGAGTGCATGTCCTGAAGTTAGAGCCTATTGTTACAAATTATATTGTACAATGTTCCATATTGTGATTTTTATCACATTTATGGAAATTTTCTTATGGTATTCATTAAGCATTCAACTAACTTGGAGCCTCTTTCTCTTAATCACATTTTATCACATGATGGAGATCTTTGGTTGGGGGAGTTCCACTTCTCCTTTGTTAGATAGAGATGTTGCTTTGAGGTGGATTTCCCTGTACTTGGTTCTCTCTTCATGGGTGCACACCTTTGATAGATTGAGCTTTGGAGTTAAGATTTTGTGGTCTTGATACTTTAGATTGATGGTTGTGAGATGCTCCATGATGATATGGTATATTATTGGTAACTGATTCATGATTATGTTATTCATACTGACATTCACACATATGATTTTGACTTATTTGAGATTTACCAAAAGATAACACTTCTATTTTTATGATATGCAACATTTATGTGGTATACTTCTTTTTCACATATATGTGATGGAAAATATAGTATCCTAATGCTGCTACCTTCTACACCATAGATCATGTCTTCATTAAAGAAAGGTTATGTTATAACACACATTTGGAAGCATTTCTTAATGTTTTTTGTTATATAATAGGGTGATCCCATTTACTCATGTGTTAAACCATTACATCGTACTATAATATTGGCACATATGTCAAGATAAACAACAAATATTTTATGGATATGGGGATCATCTGTGTGCTTTATTTTACTATGTGCTTGAAAAAGGAACATATGTGGAGGTTGGTAAATTATATTTTATTAGCATGGAGCTTCCTTTACAATGTCATGGGTTTTGATTTAGTGTTGAGAGGCATGAACCCATTTTCATAGACAAAGTTTCCTTTTTTGATTACTTTGCATTAAGGGGGTGACACACACAATTTATAATACTTGTCTTATATTATATCATTAAGTTATCTTGTATTCAAATTTGTGTTTCCATTTACTATAAGTTCACGGGTCAAGTCAATCATTCCCTTGTGAATCCTATAAATTCATTCTCTTGACATGTCAAAACTACGAGTCCTCAATTCAATGACACTGGACAGGATTTACATGATTATGCACTTTTTAGAGTGTTTCCAACTAATGAATTTGTTACATGGTGTTAGTTAAAATGAAAGTAGTTAATTGTTTACTGTAACAAGAGTTGAATTAAAACCTATATAAGAGTTTTCTTTCTCCCTCATTTGCATTTTTTGGAATTCGGGATTCGAGGAACACTTCCCTTGTGGTACATTGGATATCATCTTGATAAGTTTAATGGATGATTGAAGGTATTATACCTATTGATTGTGAGGATTTATTTATGCAATTATTTCATACATTGCTTATTTCATTGGAAACTCTTGTAACTAGTTATGAAAGACTTATAATGGTTTACCTACCATTTGGATAATGTAATGTGAAAAATGTATTCCTCTTATATTAAATGCTACTATATTTGCTTGCATCTAATAAACCAATTCATTACTTGAACTAATAAAACATCACCTTTGTGGCTTTGTTTTAGAGCAGCGAACCCAACTCTCCAAGGATAATTTTATATATCAACTTTAACCTAGATAATGTAAATTTATAGCATGCACAATAACCCTTATTTTCCTTACATATTAATGCATTAACCCTCTTAGATCCATGGCTTTTTAACTCCATTTTCCTAAGATTTGGTGGGTAATATTCTTAGATTTTTTCCTTCCCATTCCATTTATTTATTTTACTTCCACTAATTGCTTTGTTAAGGCTTACTCTTCATACATCGCCTAGATCCTCCACTCCATAGTTGTGCCCATCCTCACCTTTTATGGAAAGCCCCCTTAGGCAGGAGAAAATATAACCAAATGAGGTAAGAAGAGCTACTAAGGTCACAATGGGTAGCCTTCCTAAGTTGCACAAACTAACCCTTTTGATGCTTAGGTCTTTACATCATATGAGGGTGCTATATTTTGTTGTAACACATAACAAGATGATCTGTTTCCACAAATTTATAGAATCAAACCCTCAAGGAAAATTTCTTAATGTTAAAATATAGATACACACTTAAATAAATTTGTAAACTATCGTACCTCTACCCAAATGGTTGTAGATGTTGTGCTAGAGGAGCTTTTGGAATTTTAAACTAACTCAACTTTAGCTTTATTTGTTTTTCTTGATAAATTATCTCTTTTTCTTTTAAATTATGAAGTGCAATATAAAGTTTAGAATAAATTATATAGTCATTACCAGAGGTAAAGAAATATTTAATCATGAAGGTTAAGTTGTTAATTATTGGAAAGAAAACCAATTAATTATAACTGTTTAAACATTATATTCATAATGGAAACAAGTTTAATATGCAGTGTTGCTGCTTAGTACCTACCTCTTATGCAAAAGTATTTGGTACCTAAATTAAAGTAAAAACAATAAAGTACTAAAATTGCATATATGGTTGGAATGGGTAAAACAAATTTAGTCATTTTTTTTTTTTAATTGTGCTTTTGATTGCATATATAAATGTAATAAGAATTCTGAAAAACTTCTTGTAGGTAATTCACAATTCAAACTTGTGATTCTAACAAATTTGGGAAAATTAGACCTAAAAATATGTTGGAAAACTTATAACAAATAGACTAAGGCATTCTAGTAGAATAAGTTCCGCCTACTTTCATAGAGATTGTAGAAAATTACGAATGAGTTGACTACAAAAAGTTAAAAAGCTCGCTAAAAATGAGGGTGGAGAAAAGTGCCTTTTTCGCTAATGTGGATTTAATTGCTTTTTATGTGTGATGTGGAAAGATATTTCATTTGCATCATTTGATTAGCATAGACGAGGGATTTCAAGAACATATTTTGTTATTAGAAGTGATTTTTTACTGTTTTAGATTTTTTTCACGGGTTTTTATGATGTTGATTCCATTTATAAAATTAAAAAAAAACAAAAAAAAAAAAAAAAAAAAATTACCAATAATCTATCTATTTATGGTTTTTAGAAAGGCAATCCTAAAATTAAAAAAAAATATATATAGTATATCTTTGAAAATCGTATTCGACAACAAGTCAATTCTGTCTTTTTATACTTTAACGTCAAATTTATCTTTGGTTGCTCTAGAAACATGGACGTTAGTAATTTTTAAAGTCCATGGTTGTGAAATTGTGACGAGAGACATTGAGTGCCAACGAATCATAGTAGGTGAGTTTTGTAAATGTCATATTAAACTATTTTTTAATCATTATGCTATAGCTCCTAGAGACAACCCTTGGGTTGAGGAGAGGTCAGTGCCTATGACATCTTAGTGTCTCTTGAAGATAATTCATTGTTTCTCAAGAGATAAATGTAAAATGATCTTAAATCTGGTTCAACTACCTTTCACAAATGTAGATTCAAACATACACATAAACAATAGATCATCCCAAGAGTAAATGTTCAAGTCTGATGGCCTACACACAATAAATGTAGCTTAATTTACCGTTGCAATGAGATGGGAAGGAGAAAAATATGGAAGGAACTTAGTACAAAGGGCTAGACAGACCCAGAATCCTAAGTAGTAAATCCCATTAGAATCGTGAAATAATAAGGAAATAAAGTGCCAAAATTGTGGAGTGCATTTTAAGGTTTCCAACTTAGTATTTCACAGGTACTTTCTGCTACAATATAACATAAGTAAATCTATGATTTATGAGTGAATACAACAGCTACAACTTACACAATTTATGATGAAGATAAATACACATGAAGTGACATACAAAGTAAGAACACATACTACACATTCATATGCTTGGAATCACCAAATCTTGTTCATTAATATTCAAAAATGGAGTCCATATCCCAGGCTCAAACTAGTGAAATTTGTAGAGCCATTACCACCTCAAGAACATGAAATTGAACCAAAACTTAGAACCTCTCTCTAAAAACAGAATTCAGAATCATTGAAAAGACAGAATTCTAAACCCTTGAGAATGGGAATTGGGAACCTTTGTAATGAGTTTCTTCTCCTCTTTTATAGGGAGAAGAAAAATAAGGAAACCTCGTAAAATATCTGAGAATTCTACAATTGTATGAACTACACAAATGTATGAGCATGCAACTAGCCTAATTGTCGTAATGATTACCTAATCGACTCGATTCTTTTCTTGAAAATTCCAAAAATTAACAAAGCATGTGTTTCCGGGAAAACTAGTGTCTATTCAGATCTGTTAATCCCACTAAGATGGGTAGCTATCCTAGAAACAAACAATTCAAAGTAACTTGTGTTTTCCTTTATGGGAGATAGATGAGAGAGAAGTAGAGAGCACCAACCTTAGTCTTTCGCTTGGCTCCTTGCTTGTTTCCTCTCTCCTTTGATAGAGCTTCGCCACTCCTTTCTCACTTGTCCCGCTTCAAAGAACACCTATAGAAGAAAAACAATGAAATACCATTAAAGCATAGAGATCTATGATACCATAAACAATGTAGAATCAGATGTACATTAACCATACAAATGCATACACAAATACAAGATTCAGAAATAAGCAAGTATATGGAGGAAAACTCAAATAACTTTATTGATAGAAGTAGAAGAGAGGATTACAACCTAGTTGTTTGATCCAGCGCCATCCTCTCAGCATGAAATCCCTCTTCACCTCATGAAAAGCTAGATCACCCAAAAATACAATGTCTCATAGAGAAAGCAACAACACTTCCTTACAAAATACAAAATTCTAGCCCCTGGCTCTAGGATGACGGATCCATATATAGATATTTGCAGGGGGGTGAGTCAGCTTCTGGGTTTTTTATTAGTGTCATTTCACTGATAGTTCTTGGTTCCACTTGGAGATTTCATGATCTCTTACTCATCCC
>APFE031666899.1:17949-47450 GCA_000404065.3 Pinus taeda
ATTTCATGATCTCTTACTCATCCCTAGGCGAATTCAGAGAGGCAAGTGTCATATGAGCAGTTTCTAGAATATTCTCTGAGTTTCCACCTAGCAAATTGCCTCTGCATGGAGCAGTCTGTATGGTCCAGTTTTGACCAGTTCTGAGTAGTTTTTCAGGGAGAACTTCTGCGAAATGTTGTAATCAGTTGACCTTGATCCTTTAGGGTTTGAAACAACACTTTTAGGGGTTTGAGAGCCCTTGGTTTATCGACATATGTGAATGGGGTTGCAATGCCCAAATATGTCTATAATAGTTGCCCCCTCAATCATGAGGTCATAAATCTTCTGATGTCGGGTGAAATGCTTTATCATGAGGATCCGAGGTTTTTTGAACTGGAAGGTGACCTGTAATAATATACAATACAATACATTATCTTCGTAATATTCTCATGATCTAGCTAACTCAGGCATTCCCATGCTCAACTTTATAAATTCATTTTCATGTACATAGGACAAACAACCATCTGTGTGGAAAAATGATGATTTTGGTAGAGCCATCATCCCTTAGCTTGGATGATCATCTGTGCAGCTATGGAGTACATTTGATGTCTTTATTTTCCTAAATATATCGCAACCCGAATGGATGAAACTAGATATGGGGTCTTCAAACTCGTTCAATCTTCCCCCGATGTACAAGTCGATCCATGTGAAAAGATGTTCTGAAGTCGAACATGGAAAGACATCACCTGATTACTAGCCAATGATGCAAGTTGTTAACATGCGCGAAAGGAATCATTGATAATGATAATGATCCTCAAGGTACTGCAGTACAATTCACATGGTGTGAATACATGAGTCGATGTCAAACACCACACAAAATCTTTCAGTCGAAGGCCATTGATGTAAACCTATCGCCGAAAGTGAGAAACTTGTCATTGAGGCATGCAAGCTTCAAAGTATTGAAAGGGTTGTTCCTAAGTCAACTTCTTGGATAATGAGTTGATGTCGACAAGAAGTGACCCATCATAGGAGGGCCTTAATGAACCCCACATCTACGACACGAAACAGAGTAAATGATTTTGTAGAGGTGAAAACGATCTGATGATACAAGGTTTAGGATGGCGGTCATTAAAAATGGAGCGTGAAGGTATTGCAGTCGATGATGCATTAGTTGGGTTGGTGAATTCTCTGAGCGACTTCTCTTGAACATATTGGCAACACTGAAATGGATTGGTACATAGGACCAATGGTGATGTGACCGGTGAACAAAATAACCCAACCCGACTCAATCATGGTGATGGAGTGAAAGTGTCATGTTCAAGAGCAACCTGCTACCAATGAAGTTCTTTAAGTTTTCTTCCTTTTTTCCCCAGTCATTGCTGATCAGTACCTCTTTATTTTTGTCAATCTTGAGGAGGATAACATATGCTTGTTCTATAATTTTCCCTTCGGGCAAACCTGTCGCTATGTTTTAGTGAGCCTAGTGACAGTGAAACTCGCTCTTGTCTGGATGGACAAGTTTGTCACTATTGTTTTAACGAGTTTAACGACAAATATAACTCGATCCTTTTCATGTTTAGAGAGTTTGAAAAGGGACGAAAAGGAAACTCCAGCAATCCTTTTTCGTGGTGTAATCCCTTAAGTCCAAAAAAGTATAAAATAATACGAAAGGGATGACTTTTCGATAGTTTTGGCGAGCCGAACAAGGCAAGCGCTTGATATTTTCGCATAATGATCCCTCAGGTCCAAAAAGATTAAAATATAGAGGAGGGATGGAACTTCCCTTTACTTTAACGAGCTGGAAAGGCTAGTAGCTCGACAATATTTCCATATTTTATGAGTCTAAAAAGAGCTTAAAAGAGACTCGTTTTTGAGGAATGAGTGATGTATTCGCGTAGCAACTGGTTCCAGGTAATTTTGGAACTTCTCAAAGAGGACAGCGTAACGAGGGTGGCTAGTAGAATCACTTGTCACAGCTGTTCCTCAAAATGGTAAACAATCAAGTGGAGGTGTATGATTGGCTAAAAGAGTGGAGGTGACGGTAAGAACACAATCAAGGCTCAAAAAGCTGATAGTAATGCAATCACAAAGGTTATTTATCGAAAGGCGAGTTTATTTTATAATGAGCTTGAATCTTGTGCCAACATGTGCTCAGTGCTAGGTTTATTTTTTAATGAGCTTGAACTTTGTGGAAACATTGCTCGTTGCTAGGTTTATTTTTGAACTTGCTAGAAACATTGCTCATTCCAGTCGTCTTTAAGGATGTCTCTTATTAGTAGGTTCATTTTTTAATGAGCTTGCCCCATGTGAAACCTTGCTTAGGTGCCTTTTGTATGCAAGGTAGGAACAACCAACTACAGAACAAAGAGTTAATGAACTACTGAGGTTAGGTAGGATAGTTTAGAAAAAACATTTCCTTTGCTTTGTCGGTACCGACGACAAAGGTGAATGGTGGATCAAACCAATCACCTAACCTAAGCAATTGAAGTTAGTAAAATACTAAGGGGTTAGAGTTACACTGGTCGCTTTTTACTTGCATAAAAAAGGTTTGCATGCCCCCAAGTATAAATAAAAGTAGAGTTTCCAGGTTACCATATGGAAGTCCTTGCATTAAAGCAAGATTGTTTCATCCACGTAGCAGAAAAAACACTTCCTTGGCTTTGTCCATCGAAATAGACAAAGGTGAATGGTGTGAGCTTCCAATCACATAACCTTCGAGGAGAACCTGTTTCGAACTAATCCCATATCCTACACGGATGGGTATGTCAGACCAACCATATAACCTACGACGAGGAAATATTTTTCTAGACTGATCCCATATCCTAAATGGATGGGTGTGTCAAACTGGCCATATATCCTACAAGGAAATCTATCTTCTCATCTGGGTTCACCTATCGAAGCAGACCAGGGTGCATGCCCCCTAGGTTTCGTTACATTCACTGAATCACTTGCAGTCATTAGGTGGATGAATTGGAGGTTGATGAGACATTCCTTGTGAAAAGAGACCATTTAGGGATGGTGTTTGACTAGTAGCCGTGTTTGAACCGGGGAATGAAAGCTGGTCAACAAGTTGTACCATTTTGCCTTCATACGGGAAACACGTCACTCGAAAGAGTGAGGAAACAATAGCTCCCATGTTGTAAATGTTGTCACGCCCAAGGAGTAGATTGTAATCTAGAGGCCCTTGGACTACCATCATGTTCAAATGAATGGTTTTCCTTCTCAAAATTATAGGCAAATTTGGAAGGATCCCTAATGGTCGACTAGTTCCTTTACTGAAGCCTGAAAAATTTCGAATCTCATGCAAAAGCAATGGCGAACCAAGCGCTTTCCAAGTAGTTGAGGAAAAGATACTCATGGAAGCCCCTTCATATATGATAGTGCCAACCATGATCATTCTGTAAGCTTGTACTATGATTCAAAATGGTACATTAGATGGTAGGTGGGATCCCACTAGTAGATTCCAATCAAAGGAAATGACTAGATTGCTCGGAGGAGGGACTGAATAAACAGTTGGATGAATCTCTTGAAATGGGGAACTTCCCTCTTGTGGTAAAGGAACGGTTAGATTGCCCCCATGTTCATCAGACTCTATGTTAACAAAAAGAATTTGAACGGCGTTGTTCTCATTCTCTTTGGAGACTGTATCATCTGAAGGTGGACCTTCTGAAGAAAAGATTGGGTCGATTGCCATCTCGACCTACTGACTTTGGTCCGGTGTGGACTCAGAGGATTTATCTTCAATGATAGATGTTTCGATTGACAACAGAGGTATGTTAGTCAAATTTTCAACTAGCGATGGACTTGGAAAGAGTTTCTTGTATCCAGGTGGAAGTCGTTGCAGTGAAGCAGGACAGTTATCCAAGAATCTTTTAGCTTCGTCTAGAAAGGACAATGGTGGAGGGCATGATAGCCTTCACACAACCTACAAGGAAATTTAGATCTTCCTTTTTGTACATTGATTTCATTTTCACTAGTTGATGGTGTACTCTCAACATGATCAATAGAGGTTGAAGACCCCAGATTGTGCAAGAGGGGAGACCAGTCTCTCAAGATCCACAGGATGTAAGGACAATCTCGATGATAGTGGTTTCCTTTGCAAATGACACATGGAGATTTTGGTTTGGAAGGTGCAGTGTGTGGATTTTCGCTAGACGATGCATGGTTGCCCCCATGCGCAACTGGCTTCTTCTTCTTCTTCTCCTCCTTCCCATTCTTCTTCTTCTCAGCTACTTGGTTTTTAGTGTCACTAGTTTCACCAAGCAAAGAGGAAGAAGGAGAGGGAGAAACAAACGAAGTAGAAGGTGGGGGAGCAACTCCAGTATAATCTGGTTGCTGATTCGATTGCTGAGGAATTACGGTGTTTTGAACGATAGAGGTTGAGAATAGCCAAACTGGTAGGCTAATTATGAGTCCTGGAAGGGACAATGTAGCCATGTAAGGAGCATCAATATCTCCCCAAGAGGAGAAAGGACTAGGATTCCCCAAAGGGGAAATCCTTGATTGGTGGAATCCATTATCTCAACCTAAGATCAACGAGGGAACAATGATGTTATTATGAATTAAATGAATTTTATGACGCTTTGACACAACTTGCTTTTTCAATTTTTAAGAGTCGAGAAAAAAACTAAAGATGACTCTAGTCAACTTCGATTTTTAATGAGCCTAAAGTGACAAGTGCTCAGATGGACCTTTTCTTTTAAGGAGTCAAAAAGGAACGAAAGTGACTACTCTGGAAATCTAGACAGAGGGATTACCAAACCAATCGCAAAACTGCAATATACACCTCGGTGGTAAATTACAGAGAAATTACCGAGGACTTTACGTACGGCAGTCAATCTTCCCGAATGTTTTGTTCAGTGCATTGTGATCGATAGGGCGGAAGACACGGCTTCCTAAGGACAAAGGATATCAGCCTATTGTGGTCTCCCAATATATACTCGACGGTACGTGGGAGCACAAGTCCGTACTAACACTTGTCGTATCAAAGAGGAGGAATCACCCAACCTACCATGAAAACAATAGTTACCAGGCTTTACGACGTCGGAATACGTCTCTAGCCTAGAATTCTAGATGTTGTGCATTAGATTCCAAAGCGTTTTTATGTTCATTGAGGTTTATTTTATAGTTGATCTTTCTTAAGAAGTTTGCCTTTCAAGGTTCACTGCATGATGTAGATGTACAATTCCTAAATATGCAATCTAAATGATAAATAATCATTTGTTTTCCTTTAGCAATGAAAATCCTAGCTACTAAGGAAAGAAAAGTATGATTCTTTCAACATAGAGCAGAGAGCACACACTAAATGCACTTTTCCTAAATCAATTTCCGCATGTAGTCTAAATGAAAATGCAAATGCATGTATTTTTTTTCCATTTCCATAATGTGAGAATTCCAAAAAGAAAACTAAGTACAGATCTGAACTACTTTTCTTCAAAGCGACACTTTAACAATTTCTTTCCAAAAACGAAAGGAAGACTAAGATGACACTTTCAATTTCGAATGGAAAATTGCTTTCGACACTTCAAAGAATTGACAATTCAAATAAAATACAATGGCAAAAGTACAATCGACTCTCTAAAAGAGGAAGACTTTACGACACTCTTTTTCTTGACTGAAAACGACAGTTACGATACTTTCGAATCAAAAGACAACAGTTCGATTAAGCTACTTTTTTGCAAAGGAGGTCTGTAAAAGATGAAAAATACATAATAAAAAAAATTTACAATTCCTTATCAATGGAGGTTGAATAATGTGAAGGAAGAAGGTTTCAACAATGATATACTGATCATAAGCTGAAAAACTACTAAATAGAGCTAAAAACAATGAAAAAAAAACCAAAATCTGGAAAGAGAAACAGTCTCATTCAATCATCGCACCTGTCCTTAAGGGAAACAAGGATGCATCTCACCTGCAATACACGGGAGGTGCGATGCATCTAGACTACCAATGGGAGATAGTGCGATGGTCCAGGGACGAGACTGAGTTTGGTTTTCACTCACAATTTGCAGCTAAGTTCAGGGATTTAGGCCGAGCTTATGATGGACAGTAAACTCAAAGTATAGAGGTATGATATTATGAGGTTATTCAGCTACCACCAGGGCACTTAGGATGTTTGCAAGTCAGATGTTCAGTTCATAAACCAACCTGGAGATTGACTGAAGCAGCATTGATCTACTTTGCAGTTGCATAGAAAAAGCAGTTCAAAGGCTAGCTGGCTTAACTTCAAGCTCCGTCTGTAGTTTATAAAGAAAACAACAGTAACAAACAAACAAACTATTCGCTCCCAAGCGGAGTCGCCATTTTGTTTCCTGGAAAACTAGTGTCTATTCAGATCTGCTAGTCCCACTAAAATGAGTAGCTATCTTAGAAACAAACAATTCAAAGTAACTTGTGTTTTCCTTTATGGGAGATAGATGAGAGAGAAGCAAAGAGCACCAACCTTAGTCTTTCGCTTGGCTCCTTTCTTGTTTCCTCTCTTCTTTGATAGGGCTTCGCCACTCCTTTCTCACTTGTCACGTTCAAAGAACACCTGAGGAGGCAAAGCAGTGAAATACCATCAAAGCATAGAGATCTATGATACCATAAACAATGTAGAATCAAATATACATTAACCATACAAATGCATACACAAATACAAGATTCAGAAATAAGCAAGTAATTGGAGGAAAACTCAAATAAATTTATTGATAGAAGTAGAAAAGAGGATTACAACCCAACTGTCTGATCTAGCACCATCCTCCCAATATGAAAGCCCTCTTCACCTCACGAAAAGCTAGATAACAATACAATGTCACATAGAGAAACCAACAACACTTCCTTACAAAATACAAAATTCCAACCATTGGATCTCTAGGATGAGGGATCCATATATAGATATTTACAGGGGGATGATTCATCTTCTGGGTTTTTTATTAGTGTCATTTCACTAATAATTCTTGGTTCCACTTGGAGATTTCATGATCTCTTACTCATCCCTAGGTGAATTCAGAGAGTCAAGTGTCATATGAGCAGTTTCTAGAAGGTTCTACGAGTTTCCACATAGCAAACTGCCTCTACCATTTGTCTGCTCTCGCTCATCGCACCCTATGGAAGGGATTTTCAGTATGCATCACACCCCTTGTGTGTAACAGGTGAGATGCATCGCACCCTCAGCATGGAGTAGTATATATGGTACAATTTTGACTAGTTCTGAGTAGTTTTTCAGGAAGAACTTCTGGGAAATGATGTAATCAGTTGACCTTGATCCTTTAGGGTTTGAAACAACAATTTTAGGGGTTTTAGAGCCCTTGGTTTATCAACATATGTGATTAGGGTTGCAGTGCCTAAATATGTCTATAACAACATGAGAAACTTGACCTTTCTTGATGGACACAATAAAATATCTCCATGTCGATTCATCCAATTTCGTAAGGTGAAATCACGCTATAGTATCTAGATTAGTGGTGGGTTCATGATGTGGCCACACCTCTATTATGATATTCCTCCCATGGTTACCTGCCATTTCTCTGGCTAATTTCTACCTCTTTATGGAGTGGGCTATGATTTGGTGTGGTGGGGTGGAGGTGTTATGAAACTAGTTGTCGACTCATCCATATTTATTACCTCTATGCTACACTATCAAGGCCTAATAAATCCTCTAATATTATCATGTGAAACTTCATAGATGCAACTCATCGTAACTTTATTTAAAATGACATTATGAAAACACAAAGTTTTGATGCCTTTAGCCCCCCCTATGCTTATCCCCTTTTGTTTATCCACCATAGGACCACTACTTGTGAGCATTGGTATAACACTTAGGTGTTGCATTATCATAGCTTTCATCCATTGTAATTCTAATTAAAATAAATGTTATGAAATCATAACATTTCGATGCTCTTAGCCCCTTTCCTTTTAGCCCTCTTTTCACAATTTTTCCATAGAACCAAGTGTCATGATCAGTGGCTTGATGCTTGGGTGCTAAAGCCTTCGGGCTCTTGTCAAGGGCCTATTTCCATTTTTAATCACTCTCTGTCCTTAGTTCTTTGGGTTTTCATAACCAAGCACCACCAACACATTACAGTTCCTTCCGTTGAAAGTTCTCCCAATTAGAATTAAAAGAAAGTTATGATGCCTCTCTCCTCCTATATGCTCTATAGAACTTATGTGCTCATCCTTGGTGTGCGCCCTTGGTTCTTTGGGTCCTCATGACCAAAAACCATTCAATATCAATCAGGACTGGAGTTCCGATATCCACACCCCCGATATGATCCATAACACTTAGGTGTTAAATCTTCTCTTTGATCTGGGTTCTTTGGATCTCTCACGACCATTTTCAAGTCTGCATCGGAATCCCTTCTCATTAGAATTTTTTCAAAATATTTTATAAAGGAGTTTTGATATCCACATCCCTGATATGTTGATGTCATCATTTTCATGTGGTGCCTCTAGTGTGGTGACACGTGTCACCCAGATTTTCCACTCAAGTCCACCTAAAATGCTAAAACTGATTGCCATGTGTTCACTGTATGGCCACATCATTTTGACATCATCCACCATGTCTGCTCCTTGGGGTCAATCACCTACTGCCATATGTCCTCCAGAGGAGAGAGAAAGGGTCCTTGGGTCCTTTGGTTTTGCAGCAATTTTCTTTGTAATTCCACTTCTCCGCAACTTCAGCACTTCTCGAATAATTTCATTTGTTAAGGAGTTACAAAACTCCAATTTTCTGATATCACTATGCTCTGAGGTCCAACCTTCCAATATTGGGCTCTGATACCCCATTTTTTGAGTCTGCTTTTAAATAAACTGTTGAGGTCCCCTCCACATTCCGACCTCTCATATCCCAAAATCCCAATGCATTGCCTATCAGTCCTTCCGATATCATGTCCCGATATACCTTCCTTCTTACTACCTACTCCAATACCCCATTTCGGGTCCGCTTTTAAATATACCTCTGAGGTCCCTTAGTTCGGACCCTGATATCCCGATATGCCTTCTTCTTCATGTTTTCAATATAGATTCTCGATGGTCAGACTTCCCTTTGGATTTCGGACTTTGGCTCTTCCTTTATATTTTGGACTTCAGCCCTCCCTTTTTTGGATTTCCCTTTGGTTTTCCGACTTCATCTCTTCCTTTCACTAACCAAGATTGCACCCATCCTCTTCTGTACTACAGATGAAAAATAGGACCATTTGACATAATTATGAGAGGGTATGTCATGTGACAACACCTTAATCCATGTTTCATGTGAATTCTCAACCTATTACGAAAAAACAACTAAATCACCTGAAAAACTATTATGTTCGTTGTTCATCGTTGTGTCGTGTACCTACTTTAGTTATATATGTGACATGGATGTGACTTAGAATTGACTTTGATAATGAATGGGGTTAAATTTGATGGATAGTTAACTTTAAGATGAAACTTTAAGACTTCCAAGGTGAAGCTACCCTTTCAAACCAAAAAAAATAAATTAGAGCGAAGACCAAAGGTTAAATTTGACGAATAGTTAACTCAAATATGTAACTTTAAGACTTCCTTATTTGTCTTTACTTGATTGGGATTAACATAATGCAAGTTTGCTTCAAGTTGAAGTACATTTTAGTTATAGCACAATGACTTAATTTAATTGGCTCGTAGAAAGGCTTTAGACAAACATAAGTTTCTGTGTGATTAGATTTATGTAATGAGTAACATTTTTTTTATTGAATTGTTTGAATTGAAATGAAATAATATATAAATAAAATACTAAGTCATTGATTAATGATGTCAATTTTAATTAACTATTAAGACTCTTAGTAATAGTATGTATTTTTTAAATTCTAAATTTTTATAAATATATTTCTTGTATAACAATTATATTTAAAAGCCCATAAAATTGTCATGCCTTGTAACAACAACCATAGAAAAAAAAGAAATTTAAATTTAAATTTTAAAAAATTAAAAATTTGATTGTTTAATTTTCAAAATATTTGATTTAATATCATATTTTTTAAAAACTTTAATGTACATTATAGATAGTTTGAAAAATTTCAGAGGTCAAAGCTTTTTTATCATAAACCGAGTACAATATAACCTGACTTTCAATAGGTATAACAAGAAAAGAAAATAATTTTTAATCATATAAGAAAGAATTTAGCAAAGGTAAAGAAGAAGATTAAACTAAAATAAGCTAGTGAAAATTGAATATTTTAGAATCAAGTTAAAAACAAATAAATAAATAAATAAAAAATAATCAGTGTAAGGAATAAGAATAGAGCCTCTAATTTTGATAATTTAAACTTTATTAGCTTCAATCTATTTAACTTTGTCCTCTTTAACTTTATCCTTTGCCAAACAAAAAATCTCAAAAGTCAATGTCTTATGGGCCTTAGTCATATACATAACACCACACCCAACATAGCCAACACTAGGAACTGGACCTAACCCCACAAGTATACACCAACACCAACAGAGCCAAAAACAAGTCTTAATATCATCAAAGGCTTAAGGATTTTGTAATAACCTCTTGAAAGTAAACTTAGTCAACAAATTAGAGAGTATAACATAGTAAAAATATAACAACTTGAAATACAACACAAAAAGGAGCTCCTTCACTTCCTTCTCCTCCTTTTTCTTCTCCTTCTCCTTCTCCTCCTCCACCTCCACTAGATCATGCATGCATGAGGGTATGAAATTGGAATTAGTAAAGACTCCCAAACCATGGGATTGTACGTAACACATTATTTAATAGATTTAATATGTACATGGGTCTCCTAAGATGTAATTTAGATGTATTATTCTTATTTTCTTTATATATATATACCATATTTCCCCATCTACCCATTTGGAGAGGGTAAAATTTCTAGCATTCCCATTTCAAAAACTTTTATGTGTTTCTACGTTTCGTGCAACTTAAGTATACACTATTATATTTGTAAAGTTTTGAAAATCCAAATCTCATGGGAAATTAAAAGAATGAGAAAATCAAGTATCTCAAGGATGATGGTAGAGGTGAATGTAACATACCCATCCCTCTAATACATTATTAGGGTTACAAGATTTATATTAGACCAAACTCCAAGGTTAAATTATGGATATGAGGTTAACCAAATTTCTCTGCTCCAAACTCCCAAAAAATTGATTCCAACATTATTTCCATCTTGTTGAGAGCTTTCCAACAATATAAACCTCATCCAAAATAAAGTTCTAGATAGGAATTTATGCTCATTTAAAGGTTGGCCTTTTAGGCCACCTCATTTTTTGTACGTCCATGTGGCCCCATCTGGGTGGGCCATGTTTCATATTGGACAACTTAACACATTGGATATCAAGCTCCTTAGGACAAAACCTTTCATGAATATCTCATCTACTCATTTTTCCTAACCTAATAGCAGGAGGCCATCTAACAATTCCCAACTTTGTCAATATTTTTCCTTTTATCACCTCACTAGTTCTTTCCAAACATACACAAAGTATTATATGGAAATGACCAATGTCGATGGTAAATAATCTAACCACTCAATGATCAATCTACTAATGGGTTTGATTCCCCAATAGAAAAACTATCGATATCTTATTTGTTGATAGGTCTATAGCTCGATGCTTGATCTGTTGCCTTATGCATCATCTCCTGATGGGACAATAGGCCATGCCACTATCATTGTCGTCACCACCTACCAATTTTCTTGGTGCCTAATGCCATGTGGTTGACATGTCATGTCCCTGTCATCTTTTGCTACATCATACTCCAAGTAATCAAGTTTCAATGATAATAGGGAGGTGCACTATCATAAAGGGTGGATTTATACCAACATATGACACATCGATAACCCTACATCATGATGATCGGTAGCTTGATAGCCCCTTAAGGGTTGGAACCTAGTCATAATGTCTATTATCCATGTTGGCTTAAGGGGCTTGGCCTAGGTTCAGAGTTGTTCACACCAACCAAAAAAACCCTAACTATTGGCCCTTTCGGTAACAACCTGCGTAGCACAGGCTACAGTGTCACCCAAAGCATTATTGGGGGATGCTAGAACCAGGTTTCTGAAGCCAGAGGCCTGTGTGATGGTCTTCGTAAGGATCTTATAGCTTAGATCTGTCTTCATGCATATCTATCCCTTCTAACTATCGACTACTGCAATTATATCAAAATGACCTTTAGATATTCACAAATGTACCTGATTGTACTTAACATGCATAAAAGATACAGATTCACTACTTTCGTGCAATAAATTGTATATTCTAAAGCCCTTATGACCTAGATATGTCGTCGTGCAGATCTACCCTTTCCGAACAGTTAACTAAAGCAGATCTATCTAACAACTTCCTAATCTCCGCGAAGGTGGTTAATTATATTTATTATGCCTAAACATTACATATCCATCCATTTCACGTAGAAATTAAGCATTAATTCACATAAAATGGATCACAACGCGAAGACACATAAACTTAAACATAAGTAAATAAACAAGGCACATGTGCACAGATTCAGCTCAAAACAATATTTATTAAGATGTAAATTTTCAGATACAGACTTCTTATCCCTATGCACCCAGCTGCAGGGGCCCAGACTTCCCAAGGTCTATGCGCACTTAGCTGCAGGAGCCTTCCCCTTTCGCCTAAGTATAGGAAATAAAGTTTTCCTTCCTTAGCACCTTGCCCTT
The DNA here is from genome assembly GCA_000404065.3 of Pinus taeda. Lineage (NCBI taxonomy): Eukaryota > Viridiplantae > Streptophyta > Pinopsida > Pinales > Pinaceae > Pinus > Pinus taeda. The sequence goes on from APFE031666899.1 coordinate 30,561, forward strand.
ACAATAATTCTTCCCAAAAAGTTATCTTCTTATACTTGCTATGACTCAACTATATATAGCCTTTTCATTACAATACCATGGTCTTCAGACCATGGGCGGGTCTAAAAACCATCATATCACCTACCCATACAAGGGACCAATGCCCCTTTGACTCTTACTTAGCTTTGCGCTCCGCTTCAACATTTCATGGATACTTTACATTCTTTAACCAGAATATTGACTTTACTGATAAAAATTGACCCAAGGGATCCCATCCCAACAAGCCCTCAACACAATTATGGTGACTCACCCTCGAGACACTCAGCGGGTTCTCCAATTTATCGCAGAGGTCACTGAACTCCAGCTTCAATACTTCAAGGTACGTTGTGCTCTGTACCACAGCCTATTTCACTTCTTTGACCAACTTCTTTGTAGTTAGCCCCTCCATCGCGAGGCGCATGGTCCTTTCTTTTTACTAGAAATTCTTTAGATTTTCATGGATAGCCAGAGTAATCTAGCTTGCTTCCTCTTGTCCATGGTTGAATCTGAGCCTTCAAAACTGCTTCTTTTTGCTGCATCTCCTCAACATGTGCCTGTAACAACTTCATTTCTTGCAAGCGCATGAAACGCTAGACTGGATCCAAAGTGCACGCAGTCGCCCTAATCTCATCAACTTGATGTTGTGCCTCTCTGATCTCTGTACGTAGTCACTGCAAGTTTTAGTCCTCATGCAACATATTCCATAGCTCCCTTGCATTTTCAAAAATACCATTGCAGCTCAATACTGCATTCTCCAAAGTAGACATGTGTTCTTTGATGGTTGCGTCGCGCTGCTCCCTGACCTCTAGCGGAGTAGTTGGCTACAGTTTCAATTGTAGTTCCGAGATCTTCATCTAAAAATCAAAAGTAACTCAGCCTATCTCATCCTTAGACTGTCACTCTATAGTAGCCAATTTCCAAAACTTTGTTGAAGCTGTTGCATCCTCTAGAATGTGTAGCTCTGGTACTAAATTACATGCTTGTGTAATTGTTGCTTCTAGGCTTTGGCTTCGCGCCACTAGATCTTATTTTTCCTTAAGAGCCTGAGCCTTATCAGTGAATATCTAATCATTATTCATTTTGACTTCACTAATTACCAATAGCGTGCACTGCTCTCTAATCCAAAGCTCATCTGAGACCCCTTAATGAAGTGTGTGGAGGGTCTGAAGGAGCAGCGTGGCTAAATTCATACCTACGCCTTTGATATTTTCGAGTTGGGCATTATCTTCCTCTGGCTATGCACATAATTTCCCTTCTGGGAAGGGAATGACTCTGAGGTCCTGTTGAAGTCTCAGAATTTCGTTGCAACAACATGAGGGATAACCACCCGGTCCAAAACTTAAAAGAATCTCCTTTTCCGTTTGGTCTGGTGGCTCCAACTGGGGATAATGGGATCAGTTTCCCGATAAGAATTGATATGATGATGATGTTGGCTTGATATAATATATAATATGCATCATGTACAATTGCAACCTTGGAAGAAGACAGCGAAGTAAATTCCCAACTTGTTGAAATCAACGTTGGAAAAACATTGTATATTGGTACATATTTAAGTATAGAACAGAGACAACAGGTAATAAGCATGATTCAAAAATAGTCTAAAGCATTTTCTTGGGATTATTCAGATATGAAAGGATCCATCCTAATACTTTTATACACCACAATTACACAAGCGAAGAAGTCATGCTTGTAAGGTATCCACAAATACGAATGAATCTGTCTCTCAATGAAATTGTCAAAGATGAATTGAAAAAAATGCAAATTTCATATACCGCATCTCGGAAATTATATGAATATTTCCCTTGGTCATGGTTCCTAAGAAAAATGGGAAATGGAAAATGTGTGTTGACTATAGAGAGCTGAACAAAGCCACTTTGAGGGATTACTTTCCTTTGCATTTTATTGATCAAGTGCTTGATACTCTAGCAGGGAAAAAGTACTTCTCCGCCTTGGATGGGTATAGTGGCTACAATTAGATCCAAATAGCCCTGGAGGACCAAGAGAAGACTACTTTTACCTTCCCATGGGTCACCTATGCTTACAAAGTTCTTCCATTTGGCTTGTGCAATGCTCCAGCTACTTTTCAAATATTTGTACTAGCTATCTTTGCTAATCTTATGCATGAATGTGTGGAAGTCTATATGGAAAACTTCACAATGCATGGTGATGACTTTTAGAAAGATATGGAGAACTTGGAAAAATTGTTGATTCGTTGTTAGAAATATCATTTGGCCCTCAATGATATCAAATGTAAAATGATGCAAATTGGGGGAATTATTTTGGGTCACTATGTGTCACAAGTAGGGATAAAATTTGATCCTGCCAAAATTGAGGTAATATCACATATTTCAGTCCTAACATTGAAAAAGGAGGTAAGAATCATTTTGGGACATGCAGGGTAATATAGGATATTTATTGGAAAATTCACTAAGATTGCAGCACCCATGTTTAAATTTCTCACTAAAGATGTTGATTTTTTATAGGATACTGATTGTCAAAGTTATTTTCAGGTACTAAATGACAAATTGTCAATTGCTCTGGTGTTGAGAGGACCTAATTGGTCTCTCCATTTCCACATTTTTGTTTATGCATCGGATACATCCCTTGGAGCTATGTTAGGACAAAGGTAGAATCACATTCCATATGTTATTTATTTCATTAACAAAAACTTATCACCTTCAAAATTAAATTATATTGTTACTGAAAAAGAATTACTAGCAGTAGTCCATGTTATCAACAAATTTAGGCACTATATTACGAGTTATGAAACTTTTTTCCATACTGATGACTCTAATATTATATTCCTTATGAATAATCCAATTATTAATGGAAGAATTACTAGGTGATTACTCTTACTTCAGGAATTTCATATCACTATGATTGATAGGCCTGGACAGGATAATTCAACTGCAAACTTCTTGTCCCGACTGAATATTGCACGAGACATAGCTCCAATACTAGTTCCGGATGACATTCTCGATGATAATTTGTTCACCATTTCAACACAGACTCCTAAGTTTTCTGATGTGTCCAACTATTTGGTATCAGGGTGGTTGCCACAGAATCTATCCACCATGGAAAAACACAACATTGTGTGGCAAAGTCCCAACTATTCTTCGATAGAAGAAGACCTGTACCACATCAAACCTAATTTATTCATGAGAAGGTGTGTACGGGAAGAAAAAATGTATGATGTCTGGAGAGCTTGCCATAGTGAACCCTGTGGTGGGAACTTTGCAAACAAAAGAACAACTTATAACGTCATACATACAAATTATTATTAGCCCACTCTCTTTAAAGATGCCAAAAGGTTTGTTTCGAGTTGTGATGTTTCCCAAAGAATGGGGAGGCTTGTTCCAAGTGATGAGATGCCTCTTCAGACTCAGATATCAATAAAGCCTTTTAAAAAGTAGGCAGTGAATTTTTTAGGGCTCATTCCTCCCATGTCCAAGAAGAAGAGGTACATATTAGTTTGTACTCATTATGTGACGAAGTGGGTGGAAGCTAAGGCTTTATATTCTGCCACTGTGAAGTATGTTGTATATTTCCTCTTTGAAGACATCTTCACGCAATTTGGGGTGCCTAGATAAATTGTCACCGATCAGGGGACACAATTCACTTTCAAACTAGTAAAGGCAATCACCGAAGAGTACCATATAAAGCACCGGAAATCTACCCCATACCACCCTGGGGGAAATGGACAAGTAGAATCTACTAACAAAGACCTGTTGTCCATTCTCACTAAAACAGTTCATCTACACCATGGGGACCAGGCTGATAGGTTTCCAAAAGTGTTATGGACTTATCAGATAACATAGAGGACTGTGACATGATATACTCCCTATGAGTTAGTATATGGGAAGCAGATGTTTGTCCCCACTGGATTTTAGGTAAAAACATTTCAGATTGCTACTCAACTGGGAATGTATCTAAATGAAGCTCAAAAACAAAGAATACTTCAGCTAAACGAACTTGACGAAATCAAACAAGATGTCATCCAAATAACTATGTTGGTATAGGATCAGAGAGCTCGGTGACACAATAAGTACATCAAGAAAAAGGTCTCCAAACCACAGGATTGGGCGCTACTATATGATAGTAAGTTTAAACATTTCAAAGGGAAATTTTCAACCAGATGGTTGGGGCCCTATGAAGTGGAGGAAGTCTTTGATAATGGCTCAGTAAGGATGAAAACCATTGATGATGATCAAACTTCATTTGTGTTAAATGGCAACAACCTGAAAATATACCACCACCCACTTTCTCGACAGGAAGTTTTACAGAATGTAATGCAGTATACAGAAATGGACTTGGTTCAAAAGGGGGATCCATCTCCTATTGGGTTTCTTTGCAAGATTAATTTCTTTATATATAATATATATAATTATATATATACAATGGGCTGAACTTATTTTTTCCCTCCTCAACTCACATAGAATAAAGAGGAAAGTCTTATCAACAATAGGTTTGAGTTGCCGTTTATTCGGGACTTAATAGCTCATTTACCGAAAATGATCGTTGTGCTAGATTTACTGTGAATGTTTCAGACCCCCTAAAATTGAATGTTCCGAGCATTGATTGGCCCAAGCTTGTTAATATTAATGGGGCATTAGTAGTTAGGGATCTGTTGAGTACATAATTATTCTTTTTTGAGATCAGCAGAATAAGTACAGAAAAGAAACTCCCTGGAGTCTACTTTGGGTTTTTCAGACTCTCTAAAAGTCAATACCCCCAAGCAATAGCTAACTCAGGCTCATTAAATGTATGAGAAACCGATATATAGGGCTATTTTGGGTACATAATTATTCTTTCCTGGGCTCAACAAAATAAGTATGGGAAAGAAACCCCCTTGGAATCTTCTTTTGTGCATTTCAAACTCCAAAAAACTAAAATTCCCAAGGCAGTGATCATTCTAGGCCTAGTCAAAATCCATGGAATGATGGCACCAAATTGTTCTACAGCAAGAAAAAGTCAAATTTAAGTCATAGTTCCTAAGTTGGCTTACATGAAGTTCAAAGAAGCTTTTTGTTCATTTTTTTCAGTCCAATCATAATTTTGCACTATTTCTATGACTTGGTGAGTAAGTTCATATGTTATGTACTTAATTTAGTACTAATTATATGCTAATTTAGATACTGAATAATATTCATGAGTATGAATATCAAGTCCAAAGCAGATAGATGGTATCAGTTCAACCCAAAAGCATTGGAATCAATGGAAGTAACAAATTACAATTTTTTTGGATCATTCATGATTAAATATCAGTTTTTGTAATGAAGTCAACAAATGGAGAGGACACTCATCTCAAGCTTAAGTTGTCCCCATCATTATTATTTTTGAGCTCCTGGATATCATTATGCATCCAAATCGAGGTATGAATGAATTTTCATTTACTTAGACTAATTCAGAGAATATGAACAATGGAACTTAACAGTAATCTACCTCCTTTCATTGTAATGATTTAAATGTCTTTTCCATATCCAACTAATACTAAACAATCCTATCCCATTACTCACCTCATTCATTTCTATTCATGTGATATATGTGTCGAGTACCTATTTGTCATTACAAACAACCAGTCCACACCACAATTCAAAAATACATAGTCATTGTTCAAATAAATTTAAGTTTGTGTGAAGATAAAAAAAAAGGTTGTTTGTCTCATTACTAAGTTTTAATAGTAACCGACCCATGAATCCTTTAATTTTCTTCCTAACCTTCAGCATTTCTCCACCTTCGACATGGGGGTCGACCGCAATGAACCCACATTCGCACAATTTTGCAAATAGTCCAAAGTATGCAGTGTGTGGGGGGCAGTTTGAGGAGAAGGGATGGATGGGTTTTCTTCAAAGATTTTAAGAGCTTCAATGGAAAATTTGCAGAGGTCAGGAGATTGAAAATTAAGGTTATTGAAAAGTTGATAAGCAAAGCAACCAGATTTCCATTGACTAGTGATAAATATTTTAAAGGAGGGTTGCTCAAATGGGACGACTATGCTAAGTTTTTAAAGCTTGCGTACAAATATATTAATTGGTCGAAGGAATTCCTACGAATCAACATAGAGGAGGAATGGTGGCCACTCATCACCACATTACAGAGGTTTCTCACTTGTGAGGGGAGGTATGTCGTTGTTTCCTTTACCATATTGGGCTCCTCTTACACTTTTTAGACATGCGTGAAGTTAATTTTCCATTTTTCATCCATAAAAGTTTGTATAAGGTCACTCGGGGTGTTTAGTACACTACCAAAAATGTTGGAACTAGCTTATGTCACCACATTCTTATCAAGATGTTAGTTGTTCATCAGTTGAGTCGACGTAAGAATTCTTGGGAAGAATTTTTAATTGAAAATTTTCTCAGTGAAGAAAACTAAATCAAGGGTCGACGAAGGCTTATTAGCCCCCAATCAAAGAAATTTGGAGAAGGAACCAAGGCTCCTCTTCTTTCTATTTCTAAACAAGTCCAAAGCATTAACATAAGCCCTGTATCGACAAAAGAGGAGGGTCGTTTGGCAAAACCCTTGAAGAAGCCCGGACTTGTAAACCCTAGTTCATCTACAAAGAAGACAACCCTAGTCTCAAAGGGAAAGAAATGCAAAATAAGTAAGGAGCAAAAGAATAAACCTATAAATAACGATGCAGTAGTCGAAGAGCCTCAACAAAGCAAATGAAAAAGGCCTTAAGTGGAGGTTGCGAAATTAGTTGCCTCACCAACAGAAAAACAATCGGAGGGAGTTTATGTATCCCCAAATAAAAGGAAAAGGAAACTCTTCAAAGAAGAGGAGGAAGTGGCATCATTTCCCACTTCACCAGTACAGAAGAAAAAAGTATTTGAGATTCCAACCTCATCATAGGGGTGGTGGCACACTCGAAGCATTTCTAGGAAACATCATTCAACCATTGGTACTCAAAACCTTGAACATGTCACCATGTTTTATTCTCAGGAATAGGAAGCAAAAAACACCTCTCGGGAAGCTGAAGAAATAAGGGATATTCCACTTGAGGAGGACAGACTGATTGATAATTTCCAAGATATTTTAATTGGCTCACAACAGCAGGGCCAATCTGACATGGGACCAATTATGAGGAAGCAAGCATATAAATCTAAGAAGAGCCAAACACATGATGGGTCGACTCACAGAGGGAGTAGTGCACGACCATAAACCATACCTACTAAGAATGCTTCGGCTTGTGGTGAATAAGATTTACAACTACTGATAGCTAAGCTACAAAGGAAGAATGAAAAACTTAAGGAAAGGGATCATATGCACAAGACGTTATTTCGTTATGTTCGGTCAGTTAATGAGAAGTATCAGAACTGGAATCTATCCCTAGTATCCAAGAACAATGGGTTAGTCATGAGAAGCAATTGTCTTATTAGTTGGAAGTTGAATCAACTCAAGTCTGTCAAAAGGCTTAACTCCCATGAATGAGCCTTAATATTTTGACTGCCATTAATGCAGAGAAACCATGGTTTGGAGGCCTTAGTCAATGCGGCAGGAATTTGAAGGAAGGGATGACCTAATTTTGATCATTGGTTTTTGAAAAGGATAGTTGCATGAAGACATGCATCCCCTTTGGCATGGGGGGATGTTGGGCCCTACTTTTGTACTATTTTTCACACCCTATCCTACTATTTTTACTATCATTTATCCTACTTCACTCATTTTTGACACCATAAAATCATTCCACATTAGCTAAACCATGTTACTTCACAGTGTAGGTGAGAATTACTAATAAGTATTGTTTTCATATATCTTTGTTTGTTTTAGGTAGATGTTAAATAAATTTATATTCTTGACTTAATTGAATGATCTACAAATGGACTCTTAAATATAGGGAAGACACTTGAGTACGTGGATAGGTAATTGGAGGTCCATCACCCAGTCCAATGAATATATCAAGCGACCATTTTTGGAGCAGCTATTATGTACTCAGTTTTGTACTTAAATCGGTACTCTATTTCAGGCTTGATACCAAGCAACCAATGAACTATTGGCATCCTGAAGATAGTTCTTTTATTTCATAAGCATAGTGTTAATTTCCTTAATCCAAAGTTAGTGTCACAAATGGAATAGTTCAGTTATGATCTGGTGAAGTGATCTTGGGGATTTAGCCTAGCTCAAATTAGCCCAGAGCAAAGATGTGTTTTCTTTCTTTGGTCATGTTGTTGTAACCATTTGTAGGCCTAAGTTCTTTAAAAAGGCTCAGTGTTTATATGAGAGGTTAAATACACACAGATATACACATAGGTTTAACTAACGACAAGGATATTTTGGTACGATAATCATTTGACTCTGTTTTGAAACTCTCAGACTTATGTTTTATTAAAGGATTTTAATATAATTGTTTCAACTTTTATTTATATCTAATAATTTATATTTTCATGATCTGTGAATTATTGAATTAAGCTAGACTTGTTCTAGATTGTGGCAAGGGCCCACCACAAACCTTGATCAAGTCTTGTAACAATTTTCATTAGGTATGAGGTGTGTTTCGAATTCATAAGGCAAAATTATACTTAATGATTCATTTGCTTTTGTTGATGATTTCTAGAATTCTCGTACTTAAAATCGTACTTAAGTTTCCTTCAATGCTTTCGTAGATCTGAGTCGAGATATATAGTGTAATTTTTACTGAGATTTTGCAAGCTTGTGGATCATCATTATGAATATGCATTGCATGTATTAATTTCTTTGATTACTTTGATGGTCTTGTCAATGCTAAAGAAGAAGGTTTCAGTTTAGAACAGATTTCTGAGAAATAAATTTTTATATTTTAAGATTGAATTATCTGTTTTGGATGGAAGTGTTTTAATCGCATGTGGATCTATATACTATCGACAAGAGACTACTATAGATTATGCTCAATTGAATGCCCAAAATTGATTAGGAACAATGTGTCATTCTTTGGTGTAAATTGTATGTTAATGCTTGGCGAATGTGCTAGATTATATGGTTGGATCACAATCGTCAGTAATCTAAGCAAGATTATATGGTTGGATCACAATAAATCCCAAACCTCATATTTGATTATATATACAATGTTCATTCCTTCATCAAATCAACAAATTTGAAGAGGAAGAGTTTGAATTTTGATATTGGGTATGGTGTCTTTATTCTAGTTTATTTTTGCAGTATCATGGAGTGTGGTTTCTTTATGGATTATTTATGATCATATAATGATGCATAGCACTAGTTCAATCAATGATGCATTGTTCAAGTGACTATGAACATTGAAAAATCTATGTGGATCGGTAGGTCTAATTTCATTAGCCTCTGGATTTTAATATTCTTATAGTGTGCATACATTTCATATTATGTGAGGAATTCAACAAAGGTTTTGGATCAACCAAGTTCTAATCATATGTATGAGTCCTCACCACAGAGTGAACTGTGTTTCCAATCTTTGAATCGATTGCATGAATACATTGGTTCACTGGATAGACTTGCTAATTGATTCGGGAGGATACTAAAAAGGCCTAAAATTTGAAGTCTTTAAACTTTGATGAAAATGGTTCCATAATGAAGGGCTCAATGAGACAATTCCAATGCAACTTGAATCATGTCAATTTGATTCCATATACAAAAGCTATTGCAGTTTGAAGTTTTGTGACAACATGCAAAAACTCAAAATCAAATGTGACACATGGCACACCTTAGAGCTGACACACAGTGTGTACAACTAGTGTGCAACTGATTATGTGGGTGAATCAACATATGGTAGCTAATGTGTCTTGGCTAATTGGTGGCAGATGATGTGGCAACGTATGGATCAACATGTGGCCTATTGTAGTATGGGTGACACATGGCCCAATGAATGGGCGTCATGTGGCTCTAGTTCATTGGTGAAAAGTTTGGTAATAGTCGGAACTAGTGGGATTTGAACCCATAACATATACCTAAAAAACATAATGACTTACTAATAGGCCATGACATTTGGTTGTGCATAGAATTGGTGGAAAACATATTTATTGTATTGTTTGTTGTGGTGGAAAAGGGGGGGTGGAGTTTGCCAAATATGGTGGCTCCGACTAACTAAATTCTGATAAGCATGTGGTTTGTTTATTGGAGTGCATACGGTTATGGATTAGGATACATTTTATATGTGATGGTTACACCATAATGTAAGGCCATATATATATGCTTGTAACCTTAATTTTAATGTGTGTTATTTTTATATTGTATGTCACCCACCAAAACGACATAACATGATAATGGTATATGAACGTGGACCATATTTAATGTATGGTTATTATAACATCATCGAGTATGGTTATAACAATGTTTGGTTGTTCTAACGACATGCCCCATATGTGTGTGTGTGTGTGTGTGTGGGGTTGTAACCATAAATTTAATGTGTGTTATTTTTATATTGTATGTCGCCCACCAAAACGACATAACGTGAAAGCGGTATATGCACGTGGACTATATTTAATGTATGATTATTATAACACTGCTAAGTATGGTTATAACAATTTTTTGGTTGTTCTAACGACATGCCCATACATATACATATATATACATATATATATATATTATATATATATATATATATATTACATATACATATATTATATATAATATATATATTATATATATATATATATATATATATATATATATATATATATATATATATATATATTTAGATATATATATTTGTCATTGCGACGGGGCTATTGTAGAGAACTTTTTAGAACTGAGAGTTTTCGAGCTTGGTTTTTAAGTCTTCGAGTGGTGACATTTTAATAGTTCCAAGAATGCTTAAGCTCAGTTTTTGAGGAAAAATATATTTTGTAAACAAAGCTAGAGGGAGCTTGATTTTGCAGCAATCAAAGGAGTTTTGGTAGGAAAAATCTCATTTTAGTAGTAGAAAGCTCAATTTTGTAGTCAGGTTTTGGAGGCATTTTAGTGATGTAATAAATCATTTGAGGCTTAGCATTATATTCATAAAAGAGGCTACTCCCTTGGAGGCAAGAATTGGAGATGCAATCCACACTAAACGAATACCATTATCAATTGATGTTATCCTTATTTTCTTCTTGTCTCAATCTTCTACATTTTATTTTTAATTGCAGATGCATTTAAATCTTTCATGTTTGATTTAATTGTTATGTTGGTTAAAGTTTTATCATTCACGCTTGAACATTTTTACAAGCCAAGTCATTTTAAAAGATCCGAAAAAAAAAAAAAGTTTAGATCAAGTGGTATCAATGCAATATTGATGGTGGTTTGTGAGTGTGCATGATAACCAAGAGAAAACATTGAAAAACGCAACAAGAAATTCTCAATTTTATTTTTCCTTGACTAAATTGAGAAAATTCTAACTTTCATATCATCAGAAAACTTGGATGTAGTTAACTGAGGTGACATAGCTCTTGTCACTCAGTTAACTTAGTAAATTCAAGTTGGAGGAGTTAGAATTCAGTTAAGCATGTATGATTGCTAATTTGTAGCAATCAAGTTTAGGAATCTCAAGTTGTTTTCAGTTAAACTAGTTCCAATTGTTGGGGGAAATAGTGGAAGGTTAGTTGTGCAATGGGACTTTAGTCAAACTCAGTGATCATCCAATTAACTAATCAATCAACCCAAAATATCTAGTGCGTGCAGATAATTTGAGTTCTCCATCTATTGTGGAGATTCCAAAACAGTGTAACATTAGTTGTAGACTAGTCTTGAGTGTACATGTTTTGCATGCACCCTGATGATCAACCTTGGGAATTGTGCAATCCATTTTGGACAAATTCCTAAATAATAAGAGCCTAATTTGTCAAGAAATTTCGTAAGGAAATAGGGGCTCGAGCAGAGGGAGAAATTTCCTTAGTTTGGGTCAGAGCTTCTTAATGGGCATAGAGATAGGCTCTTCACTTGTAGGTTTTGCTCAGTTGAGAAAAGAAATTGTAATACATTTGTATTCATCATATTAATGAAAGCATGCATTGGGGTTTTTAGCAGATTTATTTCCGCAAGAAAAATATTGTGTGCATGTGTGTTATTTCTCATTGCATGTTGTGATTGATTTTCTAAATTGTGAAAATATTTCTGTAGAGCAGTAGAGTAGTTTTGTTTCTTGTGATTTTGATTAAAACTTCATGAGAAGTTACAAATACACATCATAATTTCTACAGAAAATTCAGGAAAGGTGAAGGAATACTTATTGAAGGCAGTTTGGAAATTGGATCAAGAAGCTTTACTCGAAGAAGAGAAACATTGTCACACGAGGGAGAATAGAATCCTTTGGATCCATGAAAGAGTTTTGTGAAGCTTTCATGGCAATGAATACCATGGTTGATGAAATCTATTAGGAATGGAAGGAATTTAGAGAGGGAGTCTTGTCAAAGAAGGAATTTAAAGGTGAAGGAAATGATGGTGGTTTGAAAAATACTCCTCCTCCTTCTCCTCCTTCTCCTCCTTCTTCTTCTCCTTCATGTCCTAGTCATTATCCTCCTCTATATCCTCATGGAAAAGTTGCATCAAAGAAGTTGTTGTTGAAGTAGGATATTAAATTTGACTTGCCAATCTATGATGGAGAGATTAACACTGAAAATCTTGATAATTGGATTTGCCAGATGGAACTCTATTACTGTGTGCAACAAATCATTGATGATGAGGTAAAAATTTGGTTGGCCTCACTTTGATTGGAAGGTATTGCATTAATATGGTAGGAGACTAGACTTTAAGAAGGTAAAACTCTTTCCTCATGGGTGGAATTTATGTTAGGATTCAAAAAGAAATTTTACCCTTTGGTACATGACCATAAGGAAATAATAGAATGGAAAGCTATGCGATAGTGTAAAGGTCAAAGTGTGCAAAACTTTACATAAGAGTTTAGGAAAAAGGAACTGACATTGAATATTCCACTTAATATGCAATACACTCTTTTGAGGTATATTGGTAGTTTGCATGGGTCTATACACAATACTATTAAATGTTGAAGCCATCTAACCTGGTTGAGGTATGTGTACCAATGACCTATATTGAAGCAGGTAAACAAGGTGGTGGAATCTCCAAGGAAGACATTCAATCGAAAGAAAACAAAGGAAAGGAGAAGCCAAAGAGAACACCTTTTGTGAAGAAGAGATATGAGAAGCCCTCTTATACCCATTTTGCAAGAAAGGACACGATGATGATCATCATGGGAAGCTACATCCATAGTTAATACCTAAGTGGTTCCGAGATAGGAAGGGAAAGCAAAAGGTGACAACGACAATCTAATAAGATCTTGGATCAGACTCTGGTGATGAGGCACAAATCACAGTTATGGGTTTGAAAGGTATATTGTCTTCACATGTTGGTTTTGGTTCTTTTATTTCATCTTCTATTTTTGCGAGAAAGATAGATGAAATATTTCACACTAGGGTGGTAACTAACCATGTTAAAGTAGATACTTTGTTCAAAATTAGATCTCAAGCTAATCTGATATCTGAGGCAATTGTTAAGAAGATGAATTTGGAAATAATGTTGCATCCCAAACCTTATCCACTTGGAAGGGTATGTAACAACACTAAGTTGTGGGTGACTGAAAAGTGTAAGCTTAGTATTTTTGGATGAAGTTGAACTAGATGTGGTTCCATTAGATATTTGTGGAATTGTGCTTGGAATTCCTTCCTTGTTCAACATTAAGGATATCTAGTGTGGTAAGGAAAACAAATATCACCTTTTCAAGAACAGCATAGATTATATTGTCCGAGCTTATCAAATGCAGGATGATTCTTCGTTAGTAACCACAGGGCCATTAAAGAAGCTCGTGAACATGAGTAAGACCTTTTCACTCATATCTACAAAAGTGGATAAAGCAGGTGTTATGGAGCACAGTAATATTTAGTGGGAATCTGTCAAAAGGATCAAACATGTTAGTCTATTGTTATTAGCATCTTTTTATTTGTTAATGTTTCCAATGTGTTGTACATGGATAGTGGCTGAAATAACACATGTAAAAGGATGTGGGAAATTGCAAATGAATAATAGTATGGTTTCAACTATAATAATTATTATGTAAGATTTTGTGATGATAAGATTACACAGAATAGGGTGGAAAGACACTAGACAAGTGGGCAGGTAGTTCCCACATTTCGTTTCATATTAATAACCTTTTGGAGGTCCAAAATCCCCCTCAGTGGGGAGGATTGATTTGGAAGGATCCTAAAAAGGCATAAAATTCAAAATCTCCAAAATTTGATGGAAATAATGTCATATTGAAGAGATCAATGAGACGATTCTAACACAACTTGAATCACGTCAAATTGAGTTTGTATGTGATAGTTATCACATTTTTATGTTTTGCAAGAATAGGCAAAAATTGAAAATCAAAGGTTACATGTGGCACACCCTCTAACATGTGGCATGCATGCACTGATGATGTGGTTAGCTCAACATATGGTAGCTAACATGGCTTGGATAATTGATGGCAGATGACATGGAAAGGTACGGATTGACACGTAACCCATTGAAAGGGAGCCACGTGGCCTTATGGCAGGGCACCATATGGGCCTCGGTCAATAGTAAAAATTTGTTAACAATTGGCATCAACAAGATTTTAACCCATAACATTTGATTGAACAACACAACAAGATCACTTTTGATTATGCATAGAACTCGTAGAAAACATATTTGTTGTTTATTGTTTGATATGGCAGAAAAGGGGAGGCGAAGTTCCCCAAATATGGCGACTCCACCCAACTTAAGTCCGATAAGCATGTGGTTTGTTGATTGCAGTGCATACAGTTATTGATTATAATACATTTAATATGTGATGGTTACACCATAACGTAAGACCATATATATATGGTTGTAACCATAAATTTAATGTGCGTTGTTTTTATATTGTATGTCATTTCTCTGACTGTGTTGTAGATGCGATGGTAGCAGTCTCCAATGTTATAATCAAAGCATCTTTGACAGTGTCTTCTTTGATATCCTTCATGGTACACAGGATCCATAGCTGTTCTATTGACACCGTAATCTACCCACCAGTTCTGGAACCATTCACACTGCAGATTATTCTGAGAGGCTACCATTGTGCTAAATTTTAATTTAGTATAATGGGTATCTGTCTTATCATCAACATTCATAAAGTCCCACCATAGCTTCTTGTAGTCTAAAAAATCATAAACTGTATCCGGGAAGATTATCTTTGGATCATTTCTTGGCCATCTTGCACAAGTTTTGACTAGTGGATGATTTGCCCATAGGTCTCTGGTACGATAAATACAGAAGTAGGCTCCATAAATCCTTGTACCACTATCTCCATGGTGTCCAATTCGGCCAATATCATGAAAATTTGATTCTAATGCCTCTCTTGCAGTCCTAGCATTAGCTTTAGCATTAGTATACACCATATCATGAATCCATTTTCTGCCTTTTGGGTATACTCTTCTTTCTGGTACGTAGTGTTGAAGATCAGCATGAGGCTGGAGATTTGCATCAAGAACCTTTGTATTCCGTAATTACCATGTAGGCTTCCAGTTGTTTTTGTATGTATCCCAGTCTTGATTATCTGGGATAGTCCTTAAAACTTCACACTTCTAGTTTTGGTCCCATTCGGTGATAATCATCATGACCTGTGCAGTATCTTTTTCAAGATATTCCCAGCTGAGAAAATCAGGGAGGCAATTTTGTTCTCCTTTAATATGCTCAACAGAAAAATCAAAATTTGCGAATAATGCTTGCCATCTGGCAAACTTTGCTTCTTCTAGTTTCTTGATGTCTTTATACAAGACTTTCTTCATTGCTGAAGCATCTGTCCTAAGAAGGAATGGCTTGTTAATAAGATAAACTGCAAATTTGCTAATACAGTTCCAAGTAGCTTTTACCTCTCTTTCAATAACAGAATATCTTTGTTTAGTTGGGTTCTAGACCCCTGAGGCAAACTGAACTACTTGTTCTTCTTCACCAATCCTTTGTTTCGGAATTCCACCCCAACCTATATCACTGGCATCAGATTCTACAATTTTAAAGGCTTCATCATCTGCAATATATAGAATAGGCAAGGATTTTACCTTCGCCTTGATCTCCTGAACTGCTCTGGTGTGCTTTTCTGTCCATGGGGGAGGATTTTTGCCAGTTCTTGGATTGAGCAATTTTCTGTCACTAGCACAATCCTAATAAAAACTACTCACATAATTTAAACAACCAAGGAACCTCTGTAATTGCGTCTTATCCTTCAAGACATCTGGAAATTTGTCTGCGAACTCAATAGCATGCTGCTGCAGAGAGATCTGGCCGTTTGCAATCTGGTGACCCAAAAATTTAACTGAAGTCTAGAACAATTCCATCTTCCTCTTACTAAGCACAAGACCATTCTTACGGACCAACTTCATAAAAATATTTACATGCTTGAAATGGTCATCAAGATTTATAGAAAAGATTAAAACATCATCAATATATACAAGCAGCCAAATAAAATATGGTTTGAATATGTCATCCATAACTTTCTGAAATTTGGAGGGAGCATTCTTGAGACCGAAAGGCATGACATTCCACTCGTAATGTCCTGCAGGGATACTGAAAGCAGGTTTGAATTTGTCTTCTTCATGAATAGCGACCTGCCAAAATCCGGCCTTTAAATCGAACTTTGAAAATATCTTTGCTCCTGCAATTCTCCTGATTAAGTCCCCTTTATGCGGAATTGGATATGTGTCATCAGCCAAGACTGAATTTAGAGGCTTGTAATTTATGACTAGTCTGGGAATACCTCTAATTTGTTCTGCTCTTTTATTCACATAGAACCCATGGCAGTTCCAGGGACTAGTGGATTCTCTGATTAGACCTCTGTTAAGCAGTTGTTGAATCTCTTGTTGACACAATTCTCTGTATTCCTGGCTCATTGGTATTGCTCTGCTTTTGCAGGGCTTACCTTTGTATCCTTCTTTG